>CM035425.1:94761643-94896643 GCA_020310875.1 Ceratopteris richardii | reverse complement strand
CATTTCTGAGAATCTGAGGAACAACCATCTGTACACAACAAAACATCAACATATACTGCAGATCATTTTTTCAAGTGAGGGCCAGGGCAACGGACACAATCCCCACTTCGGACAGTCACACAAAAACCCAAAAACCCTATGCAAGCCAACATCTGCTGAATATTCATAAAACAATAAAGCAAGGAGCTTGAACCATTTGAAAGTCACAGGACTTAGTTTCCTAGAATTTGCAGGTAGAAAACCAACAGTGGACAGTCCTCATGAAAAATGTCATGCAGCCCCCCTGTCAGCAGTCAGCAAACCTGGTGCTTCTGAAGCCATTAACCTGCAAGATACAGACTGAAGATCAACAGTAGGCTCTGAAGCCCAGAAGCCACATTCCTTCATGTTTGGTCCTGTAAATGATGTGTATCAACCATAGAGAGCACATAAAAAATGAGAGCAAAAAATTATCCCATTTAACCACAGGAGAATCTCGTCAAACCTAGTGAAACACCAAAATCTGGACATGGCATCCTGCTGTCAGAAGCCCCGACTGAGTTATAATGATTGAGTGCCCAAGACTCGCATAGGAGCCTCAGGAAACCTAGGCAGCAACCGCCTTTTGGAAGCTTTGCAACAAGAAATTTAGTGCCATTCTCAGGACCCAAAATAGTAATTGATTCGTGTGGGGAAGATGCCTCAAGATAAGTTGTACAGGAACCAAACCCAACATTAGCTACAGATGTGATCAGAGCATAAGCACAGACAATGTAGGTAGACTTGATCACAACAATAGGCTGAGATACCCTTTCTTTCATATGCCTTCATAACTGATGGCACCAATACCTGTGTTACATTAATCACCTGCTACAACATATGCAGGAACAAAACTAGAATTGAGACATGGCATTTTGTCCATATCCAAGAGCAAATGACTTTCCCCATGCTCATAGATATTCTAAGATTATGCTGCTGAGCATGCATTCTTTCCACTGGAATACCTGAAAAACCTGAAAAGGTTTCATGCAAATCAGGTGGACAGATGTAATATGTTTAATGTGGGATGTGATCCCCTTAGGAGCAGTCGCCAAATCCATCTGATTTGCCATGAAGTTCTTGCCCGAGGTTGTTGCCAAGTGGAGGTGTGGACACCATCCCCCTCAAATGAGTTGTCCTCAGTCCCAGAGAAACCTCTTTACCTTCCAGAACTGTCCTTACCTGCAATGTTCAGATATAACACATACGAGTTGTTTTACTCACATTCTTTTGTTGCCATCTGGATCCCTTAACAAGATCGAGAAGATGATCAAGAGCAGTGGGTGCACCAACCCTATGCCCAAGCTCATTCAAAATCTGGTGCCAACATCCTTTCCTCTTCCCAAAAAGTATTTAGCTTCATCGAAGATTTAGCCTCCTTATCTGCTATTGGAACTGGGGGCCAATGAAGAGGTTTTAGACTTATATCCCCCACACTTTTTCTTCATACATATCTGCTAGTGATAGTTGAGACACAACCCTAGTATCCATATGCCAATCAATGAGCATGGCGCAGTTTTTTCCTGTTGCAGACATCTCCAGCCACCTCATAATCCTCTTCGAAAGCAGCAAAGTCTTCATGCGACCTCAACAACACTGGGGAAATCATGCATCCTGCTTTCTGTATTTTAGCTAGATCCTCACCAGACACACAGTAGAGAGTAGATAATTTATTCCACTTTTGAAGCCAGTAGCACATTAGTCCAAGAGTCTCATGCACACTGTCAGCTATGACGAATGATTACTACCATCAGTTGTCTCAACACTCCTTGAGTTAGTCCTTTGGTTCCATCAGCTCCACATGTTCTTCGCGTTATGCAGCAAGTTTGAAGTAACTTTCATTCCAACAAGTATGAACACCATAGGAGAAATAATTTGAAGTTCAATTTAGGCACAAATAAAGGACAAAGGGAGAGAAACAATCATGCACCCACATCCTGTCCAATATTTATGTTGAAATGCCCTCAAACCTGTTAGACTAGTCTGAAAAGCTGAATAGGATACCTGGTCATGAATCAGAGAGCATTGCTCTTCAGCATATCTTGAGAGTATGTTTGTCCTTGAGAGCTACCTTGACTTTGATGCTTCACTTCAGATAACTATATGAGGTTCACTACATTCAGAGAGCACCCACCAACGATTACTTATTCTTCCTTGAGTTTGAAGTGTTTTGACCATGGAGCCACACTTCCAGGTTGGCAGTTGGATCCGTGTAGCAGTGCTAGAGCACCACAAGCAGTAGAGACATGTAGACCAAAGCTCAGCCCCAGTTGTTGACTCATGCCGGACTCTAATGATATTGTAATTCCATTTCCTTAGCTCGTGTACTCAAAACATTCCAACACTATAGGTGTTTCCAGACTTTGTTCTTCAAGCGGCATAGAGGAGGTAGAGAGGCAATGGAAAGACTTGTTGATGATGTAGTGTGAAAACACCCGAGATACCTCCGTTCATCCAATCCCAAGATGCAACTCCCCCGTAGATTGGTTCTCACACACCAAGATCATGACCAGGCTCTACCATAGGAGTGACTGCCATTTTAAGTCCACTGTATAGAATGGTTTATGAAACCTTGAAGGAGACCATACAACTAAACTCCAAGGGAACCAACTTAATGCAACAAAAAGATGTATCATCTACAGAGTGCAAACCGAAGTGTTACTGTAAGCAACATGCTAAGCAGATAGAGTGCAGAGCGGAAAATTCTAATGAGGCAGCAACGATCCACAACTTGAGTCAGAACAATTGATGTTGATATAGAAGTTCACAATACCCCCACTTATATGCTGACTGAAATCTGGAGGGAAATAGTTGGGCAAGAAAAAATCATCTTATGTCTATTGGCAGCATGCAGCCAATTCATTGCCTCTGCAGTAAAGTCCTTAAGTCCAAAGTTAAATTTCTCCTTAGCATTTTATCTGAGTGGATCTCCCCATCTTACACAAGCAGCAGATTGAAGAAGATTGCAAATAGATTTCTTCATGTAAGATGCATCACGAGTAGCATCCATAATGATATGCAGTGTACTGAGGCAACATTGGTCAACCTTTGTAGGATTGTGCGATCAGTCTTTTCATGGGAAGCATCTAGTATAGGCAAAGCATTGCAAAGGTGATCATGGGCAGCTGTACAATAATCAAAAGAGTTGTTATATTTGTCACAGTACTGATGCAGGGAAAAGAATCGATTACCACATTTGCACATATATCTAGTGAGCCATGCACATTTCTTGCAAGTCAAGCATCTATTTGACTACACATGTGGTGCTGGCTGATGGTCATGGACTGAAGATGTCCGTGATGCAACATCGACATGAGGATCCTTAGGTTACAGCCATCATCCCAACCGGGACATCTTCATGTGGGCACATCTGTAGTGCGCAGAGAATAGCATATGTTCACTTTCAACAGTAGAAGTGTTCAAAACTATAGCCAACATGACCAAGGTGGGGAGCAATAGATGGACCAACCCATTCACATCCATGAACAACTGCGGTTTGAATGCAGAAGAGGCCCATGTCCTTTGCTAGACCAATTTTCATAACTTCTGAGCCTTGTTCTTTAGCAAATCTTCAAGCTTCACATGTGTTCCTTTCGCTCAAATCCGTCAGACTGTGGCACACACACATAGCTGCAACAAAAATCATGCGTGATTCTCATGGTGTTAGCCGCGCATTCCTGAACACAGATTAGGTGGAAAGGCAAGAAGAGCCCTAGCTATTGCATCATGGGCAACCAATTCGCACATAAAGCCAATGAGCTCTTGAGTTCCTTGAAAGTGAAGCATCTGTTTGACTACACAGGTGGTGTTGATTGATTTTCCTAGACTGAGGATGATGGTGATGCAGCATCATCGGCAGCACACAAGTTCATTCTTGCCTTTGAAAAGGAATAGCAAATAGGGTGCCTTCCCGATCACGGAGATTCCAAGGAATAGAGATGCCCAACGCATCTAGGAAGAGAGGGGTGGAAAAAGCAGCATATGCACGAGCATGGTTACTGAACCCCTGTAGCGTGGTGGTGGTGAAGATTACCAATTATTGAGCTGTTGGTGCATAAACTCCAGCTTATAGATCTCGATTTCTTCCATGCCCCCATGAGAAGGAAATTTTGTGAACCAGGAATGTCATCAACGCCTTGCAGCAGTCGAGAGCAGAGTCAGCAGGAAGGAAAGCACCATCTTTACCCCAAATTATGATAACAATTTTGATGTTGTTTTTAGACGACTGAGCAGGTCCATAGATACCACATGTAGAAACGCAAAGGTATTGGAGTCAACACGGTGCATAGTTGACATATTCCCCGTTTTGCATGTTGATCTCCCAAGAAGTAGCAGTGGCAAGTTGGCCATAACCATTTGGGACTGGAGTCAAGACTAGCCCTTTGGACTGCACAGACTAGTAATCAATTCAAGGCAAACATGAATAAGATGGGGAACACCAAGCTCGACCCACAATTGTCAACATCCAACAAGAAAAAGTTGAGAACCATACACAAAGTAGGGAAGCATCAAGCTTACTCTCATATAGAGCTAGCACAGACGCCAAAGGTGATTTATCAATGCCTCAGCCCTGCACTGAGGTAGCCAGTAACTGAGTTCACAACAAGATTAACTTGGTGCAGGGGTAGCAATAGGCCCAATCTCGAGCAGCCGTCATGATAGGAGAAGCTGAGTGCAGCAGTAGAGGTCATGTGTGGGGGCAAAGTAGGTGACAATTGACATTCAACATGTGTTGGCAGGTTGCAAAGCATAAGAGGATGAACCATTCGGGAAGCACTGCCACAATAGACCATAACATTGCCATATCGCCTTGTGCCTCAGCGCACTGTCCTCTTTTTTGATAGCCACTTCACTCAAAGGAACTTCACATAAAACACCAAATGTGCATGCATCAACCTGATAGCTGCCTTCTTTACTGCATATACATGACATTTTGTGGCCTCACATGAGTTGACCATGGCACAGACATCTGAGAAGGAGAATAGCAGATGGTGTAAACAAAGTTCCAAGGCACGATTAACTTCAGCAGCGATGTGGGCATCAAGCCATAGCCTTCGGAGAAGTCGAGAGCCAGGATATCCCACTTGAATGATATTCAAAGGGAACAGGGATTCTTCATGCATACAGAGGGTGATGCAGATGTCATGCAAATCGGAAGTCAGTGAGATAAACAACGATTGGGCAAGTAGCTCCACTCCAGCGGCAAGATTCCCTCCATCAAGAAATGGGCGAGCCCCAAGGGCTCAATCCCGAGCAGTCAGAGCAACCTCGCCCGCAGCGGACATGGGTCAATATCACAAAGGGGAGGCTCATTTTCTCTGTGGTTGTAGAGGATGCACCGCGACTGTAGAAGATTTTCCAAAGTCACAGAGATGGCGTCGCTGCCATGCGTTACAGGCGGGAGGGGGAGCACAATTGTGCTCAACCCCAAATGAGGGTAGAGAGAGAAAGGGAGGTAGAGGATAACTTCGTCCTCCCCCCAAAAGATCCGTGCTTCCAGATTCGTGGTAGAGGGGATTAACTCCTCACACAGTCATCGACAGCCACTTTCACATATCCATCAAGTATAAATTTTTTGTGTGATTTTTTTCTGAGAATTGAACAGAAGGAGGGGACCAGAAAGGAAGTACTCCCATCCCTCTACCCAAGGCAATCACTGAAAAAGAGGTGACAGAGATGGAGAGTGATGCCCAATGTGTGTGAGAGTGTGTATATGTGAGGGAATGAGAGAGATAAGGGGGTTAAAGGGTGTTCTTACAACAAAACTGAACTAAACTATCCTACTAAAAACAAGAAAATGAGGAACTAATGGGCCAATGGAAGGGTGAAAGTGCCATGCCAACACACATAACCTAAGAGTATAAGCAAAAAAATTGCAAATCAATAACTTACCACATGCTCTTGAGCACCCCAAGTGATGAAAGGCCGTTCCCCCCGGCAACGGCGCCAAATTTGTTGTTGTAGTTGATATATTTAGGTAGTGATGTGTGTGAACACTCTAGGACCGCCGGGGCACTTTTTTCCCTCTTTAGGAGGTTTTTTCCCCCGGCTTGTACATACGCCTATTGCCCTAATGGGCTACTTATCTTTGTAAATTCTCTAGTAATACATTCAGTATTGTGTGTTTGTGCTCCAAGCTTCTTCTTCTTCCTTGTGCTGTTCGCGTGCTTCCGCAGACGTCTATCTCCAACAATTGGTATCAGAGCAGGTCGTCGCTTCTTCTAGGGTGACGCCGACACTCCTCCGTTTGCAGTCTCAGATTCGCACAAAATTTGGTGAGCATACTCAGGGTGTTTTCGAGATCAAAACAACTTCACTTTGTGGTGCCGAAATCGCGATCTGAGCTCGTTTTGGCATCCGAACCCACTATCGCAGCGCTTGTGCAGGCTATTTTGTCCTTTTGTGCCAAAGGTATATACCAGTTTCTGTTCGCCAGTTTAAGCGTCTCGAAGTCTGCTACAGGTCTAGCAGAACTCGTATGGGTAGTTCTGTTCAACTTTTTGAGATACAGTCAATTTTCTACATCAAGGTATTTTAGTCACCGGCCATGGCTGAAAGCAGTGATGTATTCCGTATGTTGGCTGTTGAGGATAAGTTGGATGGTACCAACTACCCATTATGGGCTTATATGATGCGACATGTAGGGCTTATATGATGCGACATGTACTGGTTGCAAAAGGATTGTGGAACATTGTACAGGGTGTTGAAAGACGTCATGTTACACCTGTAACGACAGGTACTGCAACAGGTGTTGGAGCTGATGAAGATGGTGTCGAAGATGATATTCCGCAGATTCCTGTTCGTGCTACTGTTTCTGTTGCACCTACTGCAGAGCAGATTTGTTGGGATGGCAGAGATGCCCAAACACATGCATTGATAGCTTTGTCTGTCAAACGTGCCATTATTCCTCACATTCGCTCTTGCAGAACAGCAAAGGATGCTTGGGATACACTTACCACTTTGTACCACGCTAGGAATGAGGCTCGTGTTGCTTACCTCCGAAAACACTTGGAGAGTGAGCACATGAATGAAGGTGATTCTATGGACAATTTTCTTACAAAGATCAAAGACCTGAAGGAACAATTGATTTATGCTGAGGTTATACCAGATAGCTCACTTGTGCAGACCGTTCTGAATGGTCTTCCTGATTCATATCAGAGTTTTGCCTCTACTCTTTGGTTGATGATGAAAGACAATCCAAATGCCTTGTCATTTGAGGAATTAGTCTCTGTTCTATTGAAGGAAGATCAGTCCAGGCAAAACATGTCCATTATGCGTGTTGCAGATCAAGCTTTCCTGGCTAGTCAGAAGGGCAAAGGAAAATGGAGCTCTTCTACTAGTAAGCAGAAATCTGCAAATGCTACACAATCGAAGAACCAGGATAAAGATGAGAAGAAATCAGAAAAGCAGAAATTGTTCTGCAAGTACTGTAAAGGAAATGATCATATTATAAAGAACTGTCCTAAACTGGCTGCTAAAGAGGCAAAGAAGAAAGAGGCTGGAATGGTTGTTGTAGAGGCCTCTACACCAAAAACAAAGTCTGCAAATCTTGTACAGGAAGAAGAATGGGCGTTTACTACTGTCTGCAGTTTTGACCCATCTTTTCATGATCAGTGCATGTCTGCAGTAGAATCAGATGTTTGGTACTTTGCCAATGGGGCGACCAAACATATTACCTTGCAGCGCAGTTTCTTCTCTTCACTCGAGCCTGCCCCTACAGGGAATACTGTCACATGCGCAAATAACTCCTCTTATCCTGTTATGGGAGTTGGTAAGATCATTCTGACTACTGCTGATGGTAGTTCTTTCACTTTGTCAGATGCTTTATTTGTGCCAGGGATAAAAAAGAACCTGTTATCAGTTTTTGCATTAGCCAAGATTGGCTTGGTTGTGAAATTCGTTGATGACAGGTGTACAGTCCATGATCTCTCAAATGGCGATGTGATTATTGCTTCTGGCATTTTATGTCGTGGGCTGTATAAGCTCATAGACTATGAAAGATCTGTGAATGATTCGGCATGTGCAGTTCATGATTCTCAGGCTATGTCAGATGCAAAGCTTTGGCATGCACGCTTTGGTCATCTGAATTTTGCTAGTTTGTTACGCCTGCAAAAATCTGAAATGGTGTCCTCTTTGCCCAAACTTGAGGCACCTGGAAAACATGTTTGTGAAGGCTGTATTTTGGGCAAAATGCAGCGTTCTTCCTTTCCAAAAGATGGTTCAGTTCGGGCTACCCAGAAATTGCAGCTTGTACATAGTGATGTCTGTGGTCCTATGCAGACACCCTCTTTTGGAAATTACCTTTACTTCGTGACTTTCATTGATGATTCTTCTAGGCATGCATGGGTATATCCACTCAAAGCAAAGTCCGAAGTGTTCATGTGCTTCAAACAGTTTTTGGTTTTGGCTGAAAATCTGTCAGCATGTAAAATGGGCACCCTCTGTTCTGATCGAGGGGGGGAATATATGTCTTCAGATTTTAATGCATTTCTAGCTGAACGTGGGATAAAACACTAGTGTACAGTGCCGTATACACCTCAACAAAATGGAGTTGCTGAACGAAAGAACAGGCCACTCATGGAGATGGCGAGGTGCATGGTCAAAAGTCAGGCTTTACCACATAGTTTCTGGCTTGAGGCTGTCATGTGTGCAGCATATGTACTGAACAGGTGTCCCACTAAAGCGTTGCAGTCTATCACTCCATATGAGGCTTGGCATGACCACAAGCCATCTGTTGCTCATCTGCGTGTTTTTTGTTGTTTGGCATATGCATTAGTGCCTGAACAACATCGCAGAAAATTGGATGATAAGGCAGTAAAATGTATTTTTGTTGGGTACAGTTCTGAAAGTAAAGGCTATCGTCTGTATCATCCACAGACTAAACACATTCTGGTTAGCCGTGATGTTGTCTTTGTGGAAGATGCTATTCAGCCATTGCTTTCATGTACTAAGGAGACATCTATTAGCTCCAAAGACATGTATGATACTTTGATGCCTCTTTTTACAGGTGGACAGGCTAGTGCTGGTCCTAATGAGGCAACTTCTCAGCCTTTGCAGGTTTCATATGATGATGCAGATCATTCCATTTCTGATGTAGATTTACATGATGCACTTGTTGATCAGAGAGCTGATATTGAGCAGGCAAAAACTATGCCAAAATGGCTGGTGCAGACTTTGCGTGACAGCAAATTAGATGCACCTTTGTCATATCGTACTCGTTCAGGCTCTCATAGTGCCTCCTTTGCATCAAATTGCTATGCTATGGCTGCATCTAGTCTCTGTGATGAGAATGAGCCTGTTTCTTTTGATGAAGCACAAAATTCAGAAAATTGGATGGCTGCTATTCAATCTGAATATGATGCTATAATGAAGAATGGCACATGGTCTTTATGTGACTTGCCTCCTGGCAAGAAGGCCATTGGCACTAAGTGGGTATACAAGCTGAAGCGTAAACCTGATGGTACAGATGACAGGTATAAGGCTAGGCTTGTTGCAAAGGGTTATGCACAGGAAAGAGGCATTGATTTTGATGAGACCTTTGCACCTACATGACGTATGACTACTGTTCGGAGCATTTGTGCACTTGCAGCCCATCATGGTTGGAATGTACATCAGTTGGACATTAAAACAACATTTCTGAATGGTGACTTGCATGAAGAAGTGTATGTTTTTCAGCCCCGTGGCTTTGTGCAGAAAGGGCATGAAAACCAGGTTTGCAGGTTAAAGAAGGCATTATATGGTTTAAAGCAAGCACCACGTGCTTGGTATGAGAAGATACATGCCTATCTGATTGCACATGGTTTTGAGAACAGTCCAACTGAAAGCACCTTATATGTTAAACGTGCTAATGATGTGCTTCTGATCATTGTTGTCTATGTTGATGACATGCTGCTCACTGGTCCTATTGAGACACATATTGCTGATTTTAAGGCTGATTTGCATGCCTCATTTGAGATGTTTGATTTGGGGCATTTGCATCACTATTTGGGCATTCAGTTTATGCACGTTGATGGTGGAATGGCTTTGTGTCAAACGAAATATATTGACACATTATTGCAGCGTTTTGGCCTTGAAGATTGTAAGCCTATTGCCACTCCTATGGAGACAGGTTTACGATTGAGTCTTCATGATGTTGGAGATGCATTTGATGCTGTTTTCTATCAGCAGGCTGTTGGATGCTTGATTTACTTATGCATTACTCGACCAGATATTCAGTTTGCTGTCTCACAGATGAGCAGGTTTATGCATTGCCCAGGAGTCACGCATTGGAAAGCGGTTAAGTGCATCTTTTGCTACTTGAGTGGTACTCGGCTACTTGGGTTGTTTTATCCCAAGGGGGGATCACTACCGCCAGATTTGCATGCTTTTTCTGACTCAGATTGGGCTGGTTGCTATGACACTCGTGTGTCCACCAGTGGTTTTTGCTTCATGCTTGGTAGCTCATGTATATCTTGGTTGAGCAAGAAGCAGCCTACTTTGGCCACTTCGAGTTGTGAGGCTGAGTATAGGGCAGCTTTCACAGCGACTGTTGAGTGTGTGTGGCTCAGACGCCTTATGGCTGATTTGGGTGTTGGCTAGTCTTCTGCCACCACCATCTTCAATGACAGTCAGAGCGCATTGGCAGTTGTGAGGAACCCTGTGTTCCATGCTCGCACTAAGCACATTGAGGTGCATTATCACTATGTCAGGGAGAGGTTCTCTGCTGGGGAGATCATTTTGGCATATGTGCCCACGCAGGAGAACATTGAAGACCTTTTCACGAAGGCTCTGCCTAGGGAGAAGTTTGAAGCTTTCCACAAAGCTTTGGGCTTACTTCCTTTTGTGGAGTGATTTCCACATAGCTTGGCACTTCCTTATACATGAGTGCCAGCTCCTTTTTCACCGCATCACTCCCAGGGGGGATTTGTTGATATATTTAGGTAGTGATGTGTGTGAACACTCTAGGACCGCCGGGGCACTTTTTTCCCTCTTTAGGAGGTTTTTTCCCCCCGGCTTGTACATATGCCTATTGCCCTAATGGGCTACTTATCTTTGTACATTCTCTAGTAATACATTCAGTATTGTGTGTTTGTGCTCCAAGCTTCTTCTTCTTCCTTGTGCTGTTCGCGTGCTTCCGCAGACGTCTATCTCCAACACTTTCATCCACCCCATCCTCCACCATGTTCAAGCCATTGGCCATCAGCCCGCAGCTATGCCACATGCTTGAAAATATGGAGCAATGGGAGTCAAGGATCCTAGTCACATATGTAAAATACAAGATAATTGCAACACTCTACTTACACACATAGGAAATGCTAGCATGCACACACACCTCACTCTCACACTCTCCAAGACTAAATACATATATGCACAAAGCCTTAAGAGAAAGGAGAGTTCTTCCATTGAAAGGATTTTACATGAGAGCACGACCAAAAGCTCTCTCATTACAAGAAATGAGCCTCTATATATAGGCTAGACACATTCCCCCATGTGCTCCTTTTGACTAGTCAAAAAGGAGCACATGCCTAACTAACATATCTCAAAAAGATCTTGGGAAATATCCTTTCTAACAACCATATCTCCAAGAATACGTGCGTGGGGATTTTTCTACACTTCTACAAAAAGTATGGGTATTTTTACATGCTTCCAAAAGCCTTACTTTAGGAGAAATATTAAAAAGTATCTAAGAGGGAGTTTTCATGTGAAACTCTAAGAAGATACAAAAAGAGGGTTCCTATGTGCAAATAAGATGTGTGCATACCCAATACTCAACACATGGATAGATAGATAGATAGATAGATAGATAGATAGAGAAATAGATAGATATATAGATAAATAGATAGATAGATAGATAGATAGATAGATAGATAGATAGATAGATAGATAGATAGATAGATAGATAGATAGATAGATAGATAGATAGATAGATAGATAGATAGATAGATAGATAGATATGTTGAAGAATCAATCACAAATTGGACATAAAGTTGAAGGTCAAAGTCTTAAAAGAAAAGCACATGCCTATGTGAAGGAACAATTTCACAAGTGTACCATATTTGTAAAGTTAGACTTAACTTTAGTTCTAGAATGCTCAAAAGTCATGAGATTGGGAAAATCTATATAAGTTAGTTTGTATCAACAGACGTGTAGAGAATGTGAGAATGAGAGGTTGAGATCTAAAGTTCATTTTTGTATGACTGAGAAACAGTAGGGTTCTCTGAGTGAGAAAGCACATTTAAATTTTTGAGTTTCCATAGGTATCAGAAGGATTAATAGAAGTTTTGTGTATGAGACTCTCTTCTCCATCTCCATGCTTTGCCTATTGTGGTAATGACTTCAAAACTTCAAGTTTCCCAAGCAATTTGATGCCTAGCATCGAGTTTATGTTGATAAGTTCTTGTTTCACTCTTTGAGTTTTTTTATCTACTGTTGAATCTCCTTAAAAACATGAGGTTTCTGAAGCAACTCGATGCCTTGCATCAAATTTCAATGTAAAGTCGATGCCTAGCATCGAATTCCAAGATAAAAGTGGTTTCGTTCATACCTGTGGTTCATGGGGCATTTCAGGTGCTAAAAAACAGATTGAGGCAAGGAAGAATGATCTTCTTCTTCTTCTTCTTCTATTACATAGAAAGGAATGTACAAGAATGACCTAAAACAAGAATACAACTACTGCAATATATAAGAACCAATACATAAGGAAAAACCTAATGTCCACGAATGAGTGAGCTAGCAAGAAACAAATGTGCCATCACTCTCGGTAGATAAATCTAATAAAGCTCAATGAAGTGTCCCTGACATATACCGGCATGACCACTATACATGTAAGAGAAATGAAAGAAGTTTATGTGTTATCCTAGATCATCACATGTTGAGTTTGATATCTCAACACTATGCAGACACCCTCTTTTGAAAACTATATTTACTTCATGACTTTCATCGATGATTTTTCCAAGCATGCATGGGTATATCCATTGAAAGCAAAGTCCGAAGTGTTCATGTGCTTCAAACAATTTATAGTTTTGGCTGAAAATCTGTCAGCATGTAAAATGGGCACCCTCCATTTCATCGATGGGGGAATATATGTCCTCATATTTTAATGCATTTTTGGCTGAACGTGGGATAAAACATCAGTGTACACTGTCATATACACCTCAATAGAATGGAGTTACTAAAAGGAAGAACATGTCACACATGGAGATGGTGAGGTGTATCGTCAAGAGTCATTCTTTACCACATAGTTTTTGGCTTGAGGTTGTTATGTGTGCAACATATGTCCCACTAAAGCACTACAATCTATCACTCCATATGAGGGTTGGTGTGTAGCTAGGCATGAACTTAGGGACTTGTGATGAAATAGACTATTCCTCTATCACCAACAAGTGCATATAGTGGGGATCACACATTTAAATTATCAATCCGAGAAGCATCTTGAACCTAACCGAGTGTATGAAGACATGCACTTACACAATGGTCAATGAAGTAGAATAACTATTATGGAATGCAAATGAGTGTTATCATGCACATTCATCACTCTCACAGTTGGGAATGGTGTTGCGATACATGAAACAATAGTAAGCACAAAAATGGACTTTTCTCTCAGCTATGGGCTCAGAATATGGATAATTCCGGGTTATTTTGAATCTCTCGATGAGCCACATCCGATGGTCGTAGTCTTGTCCGATTCTGACAGATCTACTTCAAGATATGGGCAAAAAACAGAGTTGCACAACTCATCTCATTTCACCACATAGCTCCTCACGCCTCACACACACATTACACACTTTAGAAAAGCAAGGAATTGGATAGAAAACACTTCCCATGCACTCATTCCAAGCTACAAACACACATGCAAGCTCACAAGCAAGGGCATGCAAGGGGAAGAAGAAGAAAATTCGAAAATCAGAGCTTTGTTACTCACAATGGCAAAAAGTCTTTACAAAGTGATAATTATGACTTATATATATGTGCCCTAAAAATGGTCCTTTCACACAAGAGACCAGAACTTTATTGTAGAAACCCTAATTTCCTACTATTTACAAGGATTATGATACAATGCTTGGGATTTATGCATCTAGAGGAATCCTTTAGTGCATTTACATGGCTTTATGAGGTTTCCATAAGCATTTGAAGAAGAAAAATTGTGCCCATAATTTTGAAAATTTTGGGGTTCCTCTTTTATGCCTCTTTTGCTCTAGAACACTCTCCCCCTCTTTGTCTCTCTCGTCCCTTGACAGGCTTTGCTTCATGTCTTCGCTTGTTGTGTTAATTCGGGCTGCCACGCATGCATCCAGTGGCTAAGAGTGTGATATTCTTAGTCACTCATTTCCGCTTCTCAGCCTCTCATCTTTCTAGCTTCCGTCTTTGTCGCCACATGTCCCCCCTCCTAAACTATGTCTTCCCCGACAAGCTTTGGATTTTGATAGGAGTACGTATTATATACCTTTTGCTTTGTTTCGTTTAGCAGATTGGCTTCACATATCATGAGTTGCTTCCACTGTTCAGACTTGACACTGTCGTGTGGTGGTTGTGGATGGTTAGCTAAAAACCTTAGATCATAAGCGACTAATCTTGCATTTAGATTTGCGGACATCTTCAGGAAGATTTCTGAATCGAGCTCAAAAAATCCGATGAAGAAGGCTTCTTCAAAAGTTTGCATGTATGTACTAGGCAAAAACATTATTCGCGAGTAATAGGCTATAATGGTTAGTCCGCTCGGCATGACAGAAAGATCAAATACCATGTTTCTGCCTTGATTGATGCCAATAAAGTTAAAAAATGTATATTTTTCATGCTTGAATACTCTGAGTACCGTTAGAATCATGTTGAGTATTTTGTTAGTCATTTTGATAGTCAGGTAAAGAACTTTTGCATATCGAGATAACCAAAATTTGATTGTCTTGATCATGTACTCTTCGGTAGGCAAATAATTGTGCGGCAGGCTCGAGAGTAATGGAAAATTGAGCCACTGCTTATTTAGTTTACCTTGAGTTTGTAATTCCCAAAATTTGGGCCAGTAGCATCGACGTGGCACAGGACAAAATGCTCGACTAACTTGTAATAAATATGGTGCCTCCTGCCAATGCACCCACAATGTTGGATTTCTCTCCAAAAACTTTCTCTGCTAGATAGGGTCTACAACTTCAAATTGTTGTTGAGTGTACTGAAAAGTATTTGCTTTAAAATTTAGCTGTTCATCTGGATCCTTTCCCGTAGTCTTCTTGATGTATCTCCGGTTTTGTTCTTTCATGATTCCGTACGGGAGTTGAAGGGTTTCATTACGGCTTCTAGATCTTTACTCTTGACTTGCACCTCCTTCATGACTTTTACTACTTCATTTTTAAAATTTTCGGTAAGTCAAGACACTAGTAGTGCTCGTTCTTTCTAACTTAGCTCTGTAGTATATGGCATTGGGTGATCATCATATTCCTCCATAGCCGGTTCCGTTATTGGTGAATGAACGATTGGGGGAGAAAGAGGATGTACCTCAGTCTCATCAGTAGCCATCGTGGATGGTTGCACCACTGGTGTCCCCAAGTTCTTGGTCTTGTCTATTTGGTCCCTAAGCTCTGCTATGACTTTATCCTACTCTTCATGTTCCTGTTTACTAACCTTGAGCTCCTCTTCCACTCTTGCCTTTGCTTCACAGATAGTTTTTACCTGATCTGCATCCTCGTTGCATTGTTCCATGTACTTGTGTACTACGTCTTCATTCCATTTAAGCTCCCATGATTTGGCTTCCGCTTTATATGTGGTCTATATCTCTACCTATTTTCTCTTCTCTTGGGTAAGTTGTTCTTCCAATACTGACAACTTGGCATGTAGCTCTTGTATGCTTGTGTCAACATTGCTTTCCAATGGCTGATTCAATAGAATGGAGTTCATTAATTCTTTATTGCATGCACACAAGTTATCTGCCTCGTCCATATATACTTTGATCTAACTTTCTAGTAGTTTGTTGCAGTTGAGCATCCTCATTTTCTCGGCTTCATACATTACATGTTGCTTTTTCAATGTTTTCACTTCATCTTGGAGTATCGACACAGATGTAGTTAATTCTTGTACGTTGCCTTTTGGCAATGCATTCTCTTCTTGTACATGATTGCATTATGCTATCTTTCTTGCCAAATCTGTTGTCTTTTAAACAAGTTCTTTTTGCATGTCTATATTGTTGGTAGAAAGCTCTTCACTTAGGTTCTAGAATCGATTTCTTGCCTCAAAAAGTTTTGCTTTTTCCTTTTCCCCATCCATCAAGATGTTTTGAGATGTCATTGCAGTGTCTATCATGTTTCCGACGATAGGTTTTAGTTGGTTTACATTGACATTTAGCCATGTTTTTGATATAACTAACTCTTCTTTGATTTGCACATCATTTGTAAGTGAAGTATTTAATCGTTAGTGTCAAACTTGAAGTAGATTGTTGTGGTGTTTCGATCCTTCACTTCGTGTGTTGTGTCCCCACTCACAGAGTGTGTAAGGAACATAGTACCTGGTCTTTTTATAATTTATTATTTTTTCTTATGCTTCAATGGAAATAAAAAACAATAATGACATAGACGAAGCAATTTGTGTTTATTATTTATGGTACATGGTGTCTCCTATTCCCAATGAGGGAAATGTGCTCTCTTAGTAGTACAATGGCAATGTGGTGCCTCATGCATGACCTTGTAATGTGGCCCTAGTATGCTTACTCGAGGTGCATAGAACTCATTATGAGTGCAAGCGGAATATCCTGCTCGGATCATTAGTGATGGCATTTCGGACTTGGGAATCCACATGTTTTTTACTTTGGGGCTTTGAAGGCCCTTCTTGTTGATATATTTTAGGTAGTGATGTGTGTGAACACACTAGGACCGCCGGGGCACTTTTTTCCCTCTTTAGGAGGTTTTTTTCCCCCGGCTTGTATATACGCCGATTGCCCTAATGGGCTACTTATCTTTGTACATTCTATAGTAATACATTCAGTCTTGTGTGTTGTGCTCCAAGCTTCTTCTTCTTCCTTGTGCTGTTCGCGTGCTTCCGCAGACATCTATCTCCAACAATTGGTATCAGAGCAGGTCATCGCTTCATCTAGGGCGCCGTCGACACTCCTCCGTTTGTAGTCTCCGAATCGTACGAATTTTGGTTGCCGAAATCACGATCTGAGCTCGTTTCGGCCTTCGAACGCACTATCGTAGCGCTTGTGCAGGCTATTTCGTCTTTTTGTGCCAAAGGTATATACCAGTTTTTGTTCGCCAGTTTAAGCGTCTCGAAGTCTGCTACAGGTCTAGCAGAACTCATCTGGGCAGTTCTGTTCAACTTTTTGAGATACAGTCAATTTTCTGCATCAAGGTATTTTAGTCACTAGCCATGGCTAAAAGCAGTGATGTATTCCGTATGTTGGCTGTTGAGGATAAGTTGGATGGTACCAACTACCCATTATGGGCTTATTTGATGCAACATATTTTGGTTGCAAAAGGATTGTGGAACATTGTGCAAGGTGTTGAAAGACGTCCTGTTACACCTGTAACGACAGGTACTGCAAATACAGGTGCTGGAGCTGATGAAGATGGTGTTGAAGATGATATTCCATAGATTCCTATTCGTGCTGCTGTTTCTGTTGCACCTACTGCAGAGCAGATTCGTTGGGATGGCAGAGATGCCCAAGCACATGCATTGATAGCTTTGTCTGTCAAACGTGCCATTATTCCTCATATTCGCTCTTGCAGAACAGCTAGGGATGCTTGGGATACACTTACCACATTGTACCAAGCTAGGAATGAGGCTCGTGTTGCTTACCTCCGAAAACAGTTGGAGAGTGAGCACATGAATGAAGGTGATTCTATGGACAGTTTCCTAATGAAGATCAAAGATTTGAAGGAACAGTTGATTTCTGCTGATGAGGTTATACCAGATAGCTCACTTGTGCAGACCATTCTGAATGGTCTTCCTGATTCATACCAAAGTTTTGCTTATGCTCTTTGGTTGATGATGAAAGGCAATCCGAATGCCTTATCATTTGAGGAGTTAGTCTCTGTTCTATTGCAGGAAGATCAGTCCAGGCAGAACAGGTCCATTATGCGTGTTGCAAATCAAGCTTTCCTAGCTAGTCAGAAGGGCAAAGGAAAATGGAGCTCTTCTACTAGTTAGCAGAAATCTGCAAATGCTGCACATTCGAAGTACCAGGATAAAGATGAGAAGAAATCAGAAAAGCAGAAATTGTTTTGCAAGTACCGTAAAGGGAATGATCATATCATAAAGAAATGTCCAAAACTGGCTGCAAAAGAGGCAAAGAAAAAGGAGGCTAGAATGGTTGTTGCAGAAGCCTCTACACCAAAAACAGAGTCTGCTAATCTTGTGCAGGAAGAAGAACGGGCATTTACTACTGTTTGCAGTTTTGACCCATCTTCTCATGAGCAGTGCATGTCTGTAGTGGACTCAGATGTTTGGTACTTTGATAGTGGGGCGACCAAACATATTACCTCGCAGCGCAGTTTCTTCTCTTCACTCGAGCCTGCCCCTACAGGGAATACTATCACATGCGCCAACAACTCCTCTTATCCTGTTATGGGAGTTGGTAAGATCATTCTGACTACTGCTGATGGTAGTTCTTTCACCTTGTCAGATGCTTTAATTGTGCCAGGGATCAAGAAGAATCTGTTATCAGTTTCTGCATTAGCCAAGATTGGCTTGGTTGTGAAATTTGTTGATGACAGATGTACAGTTCATGATCTTTCAAATGGCGATGTTATTATTGCATCTGGCATTTTATGTCGTGGGCTATATAAGCTCATAGACTATGAAAGATCTGTGAATGATTCGGCATGTGCAGTTCATGATTCTCAGGCTATGTCAGATGCAAAGCTTTGGCATGCACGCTTTGGTCATCTGAATTTTGCTAGTTTGCTACGCCTGCAGAAATCTGATATGGTGTCTTCTTTGCCCAAGCTTGAGGCACCTGGAAAACATGTTTGTGAAGGCTGTATTTTGGGCAAACTGCAGCGTTCCTCCTATCCAAAAGATGGTTCAGTTCGGGCTACAGAGAAATTGCAACTTGTACATAGTGATGTATGTGGTCCTATGTAGACAGCCTCTTTTGGAAATTACCTTTACGTCGTGACTTTCATTGATGATTTTTCCAGGCATGCATGGGTATGTCCACTCAAAGCAAAGTCCGAAGTGTTCATGTGCTTTAAACAGTTTTTGGTTTTGGCTGAAAATCTGTCAGCATGTAAAATGGGCACCCTTCATTCTGATAGAGGGGGGGAATATATGTCTTCTGATTTTAATGCATTTCTGGCTGAACGTGGGATAAAACACCAGTGTACAGTGCTGTATACACCTCAACAGAATGGAGTTGCTGAACGGAAGAACATGTCTCTCATGGAGATGGCGAGGTGTATGGTCAAGAGTCAGGCTTTACCTCATAGTTTCTGGCTTGAGGCTATCATGTGTGCAGCATATGTACTGAACAGGTGTCCCACTAAAGCGCTGCAGTCTATCACTCCATATGAGGCTTGGCATGACCGCAAGCCATCTATTGCTCATCTGCGTGTTTTTGGTTGTTTGGCATATGCACTAGTGCCTAAACAACATCGCAGAAAATTGGATGATATGGCAGTAAAATGTATTTTTGTTGGGTATAGTTTTGAAAGTAAAGGCTATCGTCTTTATCATCCACAGACTAAACACATTCTGGTTAGCCATGATGTTGTCTTTGTGGAAGATGCTATTCAGCCATTGCTTTCATGTACTAAGGAGACATCTGTTAGCTCCAAAGACATGTATGATACTTTGATGCCTCTTTTTACAGGTGGACAGTCTAGTGCTGGTCCTAATGAGGCAACTTCTTAGCCTTTGCAGGTTTCATATGATGATGCAGATCATTCCATTTCTGATGCAGATTTACATGATGCACTTGTTGATGAGAGAGCTGATATTGAGCAGGCAAAAACTATGCCAAAATGGCTGGTGCAGACTTTGCATGACAGCAAATTAGATCCACCTTTGTCATATCGTACTCGTTCAGGCTCTCATAGTGCCTCCTTTGCATCAGATTGCTATGCTATGGCTGCGTCTAGTCTCTGTGATGAGAATGAGCCTGTTTCTTTTGATGAAGCACAAAATTCAGAAAATTGGATGGCTGCTATGTAATCTGAATATGATGCTATAATGAAGAATGGTACATGGACTTTATGTGGCTTGCCTCCTGGCAAGAAGGCCATGGGCACTAAGTGGGTATACAAGCTGAAGCGTAAACGTGATGATACAGTTGACAGGTATAAGGAGAGGCTTGTTGCAAAGGGTTATGCGCAGGAAAGAGGCATTGATTTTGATGAGACCTTTGCACCTACATGCCGTATGACTACTATTTGGAGCATTTGTGCACTTGCAGCCCATCATGGTTGGAATGTACATCAGTTGGACATTAAAACATCATTTCTGAATGGTGACTTGCATGAAGAAGTGTATGTTTTTCAACCCCGTGGCTCTGTGCAGAAACAACATGAAAACCAAGTGTGCAGGTTAAAGAAGGCGTTATATGGTTTAAAGCAAGCACCACGTGCTTGGTATGAGAAGATACATGCCTATCTGATTGCACATGGTTTTGAGAACAGTCCAACTGAAAGCACCTTATATGTTAAGCGTGCTAATGATGTGCTTCTGATCATTGTTGTCTATGTTGACGACATGCTACTCATTTGTCCTATTGAGAAGCATATTGCTGATTTTAAGGCTGATTTGTATGCCTCATTTGAGATGTCTGATTTGGGGCATTTGCATCACTATTTGGGCATTCAGTTTATGCAAGTTGATGGTGGAATGGCTTTGTGTCAAACGAAATATATTGACACATTATTGCAGCATTTTGGCCTTGAAGACTGTAAGCCTATTGCCACTCCTATGGAGACAGGTTTACGATTGAGTCTTCATGATGCTAGAGATGCATTTGATGTTGTTCTCTATCAGCAGGCTGTTGGATGCTTGATTTACTTATGCATTACTCGGCCAGATATTCAGTTTGCTGTCTCACAGATGAGTAGGTTTATGCATTGCCCAGAAGTCACGCATTGGAATGCGGTTAAGCGCATCTTTCGCTACTTGAGTGGTACTCGGCTACTTGGGTTGTTTTATCCCAAGGGGGGATCACTACCGCCAGATTTGCATGCTTTTTCTGACTCAGATTGGGCTGGTTGCTATGACACTCGTGTGTCCACGAGTGGTTTTTGCTTCATGCTTGGTAGCTCATGTATATCTTGGTTGAGCAAGAAGCAGCCTACTGTGGCCACTTCCACTTGTGAGGCTGAGTATAGGGCAGCTTTCACAACGATTGTTGAGTGTGTTTGGCTCAGACACCTTATGGCTGATTTGGGTGTTGGCCAGTCTTCTGCCACCACCATCTTCACTGACAGTCAGAGCGCATTTGCAGTTGCGAGGAACCCTGTGTTCCATGCTCACACTAAGCACATTGAGGTGCATTATCACTATGTCAGGGAGAGGTTCTCTACTGGGGAGATTAGCTTGGCATATGTGCCCACACAAGAGAACATTGCAGACCTTTTCACGAAGGCTCTGCCTAGGGAGAAGTTTGAAGCTTTCCGCAAAGCTTTGGGCTTACTTCCTTTTGTGGAGTGATTTCCACATAGCTTGGCACTTCCTTATACATGAGTGCCAGCTCCTTGTTCACCGCATCACTCCCAGGGGGGATTTGTTGATATATTTTAGGTAGTGATGTGTGTGAACACACTAGGACCGTCGGGGCACTTTTTTCCCTCTTTAGGAGGTTTTTTTCCCTCGGCTTGTATATATGCCGATTGCCCTAATGGGCTACTTATTTTTGTACATTCTCTAGTAATACATTTAGTCTTGTGTGTTGTGCTCCAAGCTTCTTCTTCTTCCTTGTGCTGTTCGCGTGCTTCCGCAGACATCTATCTCCAACACTTCTAGAGATTTTTGATGTTTGCTAAAGATATTTGGTTTTGTGATACTTTCACTTGCCATTCATATCGACTTGCAGTGGAAGTTCCTACGTGTTTCTTTCACTGCATCTGTTTCATGTGAGTCATATGTCTTCTAAAGAGTTGTTTGTGTTGCCTTTGATCCCATTGTAATTTGGTTGGATGCTCATTTGTAATCTTGATAGCTATCTTGGGTATCCATATTTGATTCCTTGATGGTTGAGCTGCCTTCAATACTTTCGGTATCCAAACTTGCACTATTGTTGTGGACCTATCTATGATTGAAGGTTCAGGTGAATGCCATCTTTGAGTCAATTTCTTTTGATTCTCCTTTTCTTGAGACTAGTAGATATCTAACTAATCCTTGCGGACCCATATTGTGCATCCCCTTTCTCACAGTTGTTTGTATTGGTGTTAAATTTGTGTCTAGTCGTATGGTTCCTTGTAGCTTATTTGTAGTAAGATCCTCACTTTTTCTCTCCGATTGGTTAAGTAGAGATGAAGGGTTGAGTCGGGGGTTACATGCAGACACACATTCAACACTGTTATATTTCACATCAATCATCTTTAGAGGCGTTTCATCTAACAGACTAAAGACTTCTATGTGTCTAATCTTCACATATATGTAACCTAAGGCTAACTAGATCATTACTTCGAATTCGTATATCCAGTCTTGAACTAAAACTAGCTCTTCCACTAGGTTGTCATCTTGGCAAACTAAAACCTTTTAAGGCATTGAGTTGTTACCTAGGTGTAGAGATAGGCTGACCTCCCCTACACATTCAATGGTGTTTCCTCCTATGCCCACCATGTAGGCCTTAGTTGGATTAAGTGACACACTTAATTGTTTAGCTAAAGATAAGCATATGCAACTTAATGCTGCTTTGGTATCAATCAACACATCTACCAAGTGGTATTCCTCTGTTCCTATTCCCAAATTAAGGTAGGGTTGTCTAGCTTGTCGTCTTATGGTCATAGGTTTTGTTGTCCTATAGTTGGCCATGGGAATCGGCTCCTCTCCTTGGCGATATCTCTCATCCCTTTCTCTCATCCATTCTTTTCATTTTCTTATGTGTTCCAATGCTTCGAGCCTTGCTTCTTCTCTTATTCTCTCATCTTCTTCCTTTCGATGTCTTGCTTTAAGTAATCTATTTATCATCTCATCCGTTAAGGGTTCCGAGTATTTCTTCACACGACAACCACTTATGTAATTTGGTAAGACTTCTCCATCTAGAGTGGCTAGGTTCACTGCTCGACTTGTATAAATACAGTTAATTATCAATGGTCCATGCACTCTCTTTTGCAACTTTTTAGCGTGTTGTTTCAAGGTGTACACCAGGACTAAGTCACCCTCTTTGAGTCCCTTATCTTTGATATGGGCATCATAGTAGGCCTTTTGTCGCCTCTTGGCCACATAAATACCTACTACTGCTTGTAGTCTAGTTTCATGCAATCTTTCAATCTGATCCAATTGTTGGGACAAGTCATGTCCAGTCCACTCATATCTTTCAACTACTCGAAGAGTAGGAATCAGGAAATCAATTGGTAAGATTGCATTTTGTCCCTAAACAATATTAAAAGGTGTTGTGCCTATAGCAGTCTTATACGCAACTCGAAAGGCCCAAATGGCATGATGTAATTGCTTATCCAAATTTGAACATTTATTATTTACTATCTTGGTTAAAATGGTACATAGCACTTTATTGGAACTTTCGGCTTGTCCATTGGTTTGCGGATGATAAGGGGTTGATTTGTTATGAATTACTAGGAATTCATTCATCAAAGGCTCTATCACTTCGTTAATGAAGTGTGTGCCCCGCTCACTCACAATTTCAATGGGTAGCCCAAACGTTGTGAATATATTCTCAAAGAGGAACTTGGATGTGGTTCTTGCATCATTCTTCCTAGTGGCCTTTGCTTCTACCCATTTGGTTAAATAATCCATGGCTATGATTATGTACTCAACACGACATCCTTTAGTTGGGGGGCTAATTGGTCCAATGAAATCTACACCCGATTTAGTGAAAGCTCTAGCACTGATCATAGGTCGTAATCGCATCTCATCTCTTCATATAGGATATTTTTGTTCTTTGACATCATCACATCTTTGAACATACATCGTAGCATTCTGATATAAAGTTGGCTATCATCATCCAGCAAAGAGAATCATTTTTGCAGTTTTATAAGCCGAAAAATGACCTCTTGCTGCCCTAATATGGACCATTTCCAACACATGGATATACTCGTCTTCATGTACACACAATTGTAATTGGTTATCTTATCTGCACCTAAATAATTGTCTCCCTATGAGGGTATAATCTTTACTCTGCTCCTCAAGAGATCGTTTTCTTGCTAGGCTTGCTCTTTCTGGGTATTCCGTCTTCAATAATTTCACTAAAGGCAAACTCCATCTGGGTGCTATTGTGGAATAGCATAGTGTCGAGTTCTCCTCAGGTCTTTCTTCTTGACACTTGAGAAAACTCGTTGCATGCCTGTGAACGTCCTTTGGCATCCTTGGCCAATACACTCCTACTCTTTCTAATTCTTGTACCGTACCACTGATACTTCTATGCTTCTTCCATGGGTTTATGTGTGCATGTTTCAACCAATTTTCTTGTTCTTCCTCGTCTACACATGTCAGGAGAAGTCCTTTAGAATCTTGGTGGTATAGGCTTCTCGCTACAATGTGAAGATTCTTGGTCTTCCACAATTGTTGGGGTTTACTTGAATTAATCCAATGACTAGGTAATGGGTGAGTATAGGTATCAATTTTTCAACCCGCTGGGGGCAAACTTCCAAGTTGAAAAGATAGGTGTCAGGAAAGTCATCCGCTACTCTAGTTGGGGGTTCTTCGTGTGTCATTCAAGAGAGATGATCAGCGCCGACATGCGTGTTTCCTTTCTTGACCACAACTTCAAAATCAAATTCCATTAATAAGAGGAAACATCTCACTAGCCTTCCTGTGTTATAGGGTTTATTGACTAGGTATAGTAGGGCTTGATGATCAATAAAGAATTTAAATTTGTTCGCTAATAAGTAATGCAAAAATTTCTTTATTGCATATACCATTCCTAATCCTTCTCATTTAGTGGTAGTGTTATTGTGTTCAGCTTGATTGAGTGGCTGTTAGCGTAGGCTATAGGGTGATCAAGTTTTCCTTCATTTGCTGGCTGTGCTAAGATGCATCCTATGGCAAATTTAGAAGCATCCACATGGATATGAATGGTTTCTTCCAAATTGGTACCTTTAGAATAGGCATTGAACTCAGTCTTCTTTTCAGCTCACTGAATGCTTTCTCACAATCTTCAGCCCAATAGAACTGAGTTAGTAAGCCATATAGATGTCTGACAGTTATGGCATACATGTGGATAAATCTTCGATAGTATCCACAATGTCCCATAAATTCTTGTACTTCCTTTGCATTTTTTGGTCGGGGTAGTTCTAGAATAACTTTGATATTGTCCTCATCGATGGATATTCCATTCTTAGACACTATATGCCCTAAAATTTTTCCTTATCTTACCATGAAGACACATTTTTCTAGATTTAAACAGACTCTATATTGTCTACACTTCTCAAAAATCCTCCTCAACTCAGTTATGTGGTCCGCTCACTCTTCATGTAGGTGCAAAGGTCTCATCAAAATCAATGCCTCTTTCCTGTGCATAACCCTTTGCAACAAGCCTAGCCTTATACCTGTCAACTATACCATCAGGTTTACGCTTCAGCTTGTATACCCACTTAGTGCCAATGGCCTTCTTGCCAGGAGGTAAGTCACATAAAGACCATGTACCATTCTTCATTATAGCATCATAATAGCAGCCATCCAATTTTCTGAATTTTGTGCTTCATCAAAAGAAACAGGCTCATTCTCATCACAGAGACTAGACGCAGCCATAGCATAGCAATTTGATGCAAAGGAGGCACTATGAGAGCCTGAACGAGTACGATATGACAAAGGTGGATCTACTTTGCTGTCACGCAAAGTCTGCACCAGCCATTTTGGCATAGTTTTTGCCTGCTCAATTCCAGCTCTCTCATCAACAAGTGCATCATGTAAATCTGCATCAGAAATGGAATGATCTGCATCATCATATGAAACCTGCAAAGGCTAAGAAGTTGCCTCATTAGGACCAGCACTAGACTGTCCACCTGTAAAAAGAGGCATCAAAGTATCATACATGTCTTTGGAGCTAACAGATGTCTCCTTAGTACATGAAAGCAATGGCTGAATAGCATCTTCCACAAAGACAACATCACGGCTAACCAGAATGCGTTTAGTCTATGGATGATACAGACGATATCCTTTACTTTCAGAACTGTACCCAACAAAAATACATTTTACTGCCTTATCATCCAATTTTCTGCGATATTGTTCAGGCACTAGTGCATATGCCAAACAACCAAAAACACGCAGATGAGCAACAGATGGCTTGCGGTCATGCCAAGCCTCATATGGAGTGATAGACTGCAGCGCTTTAGTGGAACACATGTTCAGTACATATGCTGCACACATGACAGCCTGAAGCCAGAAACTATGTGGTAAAGCCTGACTCTTGACCATGCACCTCGCCATCTCCACGAGTGACCTGTTCTTTCGTTCAGCAACTTCATTCTGTTGAGGTGTATATGGCACTGTACACTGGTGTTTTATCCCACGTTCAACCAGAAATGCATTAAAATCAGAAGACATATATTCCCCCCCTCGATCAGAATGAAGGGTGCCCATTTTACATGCTGACATATTTTCAGCCAAAACCAAAAATTGTTTAAAGCACATGAACACTTCGGACTTTGCTTTGAGTGGATATACCCATGCATGCCTGGAAAAATCATCAATGAAAGTCACGAAGTAAAGGTAATTTCCAAAAGAGGGTGTCTTCATAGGACCACAAACATCATTATGTACTAGCTGCAATTTCTGTGTAGCCCGAACTGAACCATCTTTTGGAAAGAGGACACCATTTTAGATTTTTGTAGGCGTAGCAAACTAGCAAAACTCAGATGACCAAAGCATGCATGCCAAAGCTTTGCATCTGACATAGCCTGCGAATCATTTACTGCACATGCCAAATCATTTACAGATCTTTCATAGTCTATGAGCTTATACAGCCCACGACATAAAATGCCAGAAGCAATAATCACATCGCCATTTGACAAATCATGAACTGTACACCTGTCATCAACAAATTTCACAACCAAGCCAATCTTGGCTAATGCAGAAACTAAAAACAGGTTCTTTTTTATCCCTGGCACAAATAAAGCATCTGACAAAGTGAAAGAACTACCATCATCAGTAGTCAAAATGATCTTACCAACTCCCATAACAGGATAAGAGGAGTTGTTGGCGCATGTAACAATATTCCCTGTAGGGGCAGGCTCGAGTGAAGAGAAGAAACTACGCTGCGAGGTAATATGTTTGGTTGCCCCACTCTCAAAATACCAAACATCTGAGTCTACTGCAGACATGCACTGATCATGAGAAGATGGGTCAAAACTGCAGACAGTAGTAAACGCCCATTCTTCTTCCTGCACAAGATTTGCAGACTCTGTTTTTGGTGCAGAGGCTTCTGCAACAACCATTCCAGCCTCTTTCTTCTTTGCCTCTTTAGCAGCCAATTTTGGATAGTTCTTTATGATATGATCATTCCCTTTACAATACTTACAAAACAATTTCTACTTTTCTAATTTCTTCTCATCTTTATCTTCCTTCTTCGAATATGCAGAATTAGCAGATTTCTGCTTACTAGTTGAAGAGCTCCATTTTCCTTTGCCCTTCTGACTAGCCAGGAAAGCTTAATCTCCAACTCGCATAATGGACCTGTTTTGCCTGGACTGATCTTCTTGCAACAGAACAGAGACTAACTCCTCAAATGATAAGGCATTTGGATTGCCTTTCATCATCAACTGAAGAGTAGAAGCAAAACTCTGATATGAATCAAGAAGACCATTCAGAATGGTCTGCACAAGTGAGCTATTTGGTATAACCTCATCAGCAAAAATCAACTGTTCCTTCAAGTCTTTGATCTTCGTTAGGAAACTGTCCATAGCTTCATTCATGTGCTCACTCTCCAACTGTTTTCGGAGGTAAGCAACACGAGCCTCATTCCTAGCTTGGTACAATGTGGTAAGTGTATCCCAAGCATCCTTAGCTGTTCTACAAGAGCGAATATGAGGAATAATGGCACGTTTGATAGACAAAGCTATCAATGCATGTGCCTGGGCATCTCTGCCATCCCAATGAATCTGTTGTGCACTAGGTGCAGCAGCACAAACAGGAATCTGCAGAATTTCATCTTCAACACCATCTTCATCAGCTCGAACACCTGTATTTGCAGTACCTACAGTCAGAGGTGTAACAGGACGTCTTTCAACACCCTGCACAATGTTCCACAATCCTTTTGCAACCAATATATGTCGCATCATATAAGCCCATACTGGGTGGTTGGTACCATCCAACTTATCCTCAACAGGCAACATAAGGAATACATCACTGCTTTCAGCCATGGCCGGTGACTAAAATACCTTGATGTAGAAAATTGATTGTATCTCAAAAAGTTGAAGAGAACTGCCCTGACGAATTCTTCTAGACCTGTAGTAGACTTCGAGACGCTTATACTGGCGAACAGAAACTGGTATATACCTTTGGCACAAAAAGACTAAATAGCCTGCACAAGCGTTGCGATAATGCATTCGAAGGCTGAAACGAGCTGAGATCGCGATTTCGACACCACAGATCGAAGCTGTTTTGATCTCTGAAACACCCTGAGTATGCTCACCAAATTTCGTGTGAATCTGAGACTGCAAACGGAGGAGTGTTGACGGCACCCTAGATGAAGCGACGAGCTGCTCTGATACCAATTGTTGGAGTTAGACGTCTACGGAAGCACGCAAACAACACAGGGAAGAAGAAGAAGCTTGGAGCACAAACACACAATACTGAATGTATTACTAGAGAATGTACAAAGATAAGTAGCCCATTAGGGCAATAGGCATATATACAAGCCAGGGGAAAAAAACCTCCTAAAGAGGGAAAAAAGTGCCAGGGCAGTCCTAGTGTGTTGACACACATCACTACCTAAATATATCAATAGGAAGAGCTTTGGTGAATATGTTTGCCACATTATCTTGTGTAGGCACATATACCAAATCAATATCTCCTGCATGAAGGTGCTCTCTCACATAGTGATAATGCACCTCAATATGTTTGGTCCGTGCATGAAACACTGGGTTTCGTGCAATAGCCAAAGCACTCTGACTATCAGTGAGAATATGCATAGCAGCATCAATCTCCATGCAAAGATCCATCAATAGGTGTCTCAGCCATATACACTCCACTGTAGCTGTGAAAACTTCCCTGTACTCAACTTCACAACTCGATGTCACCACTGTAGGTTGCTTCTTTCTCAACCAAGATATGCATGAGTCTCCAAGGAAAAAGCAATTACCACTAGTGGACACGCGAGTATCATAACAACCAGCCCAATCACTATCTGTAAAAGCATGCAAGCATGGCTAAATATCTCTGCCATAAAAGAGACCTAAGCTCAAAGTGCCTCTAAGATATCTAAACACATGTTTTACTGCTTGCCAATGCTTAGTGCCAGGGCTATGCATGAATCGACTCAACTGGGAAACTGCATACTGTATATCCGGTCTTGTGTTGCATGCATATATAAGACATCCCACAACTTGCTCATAAAAAGAAGTGTCAAATGCATCACTAGAATCCTAGATTGAGAACCTGAATCCTATCTCAACTGGTGTGGGAACTGGCTTGCAATCCTCAAAGTCAAAACACTGAAGTAGTTTTTCAACATACTTTTCTTGATGCATAACAATTCCCCCCTCAACAGATACAAACTGGATGCCAAGATAGTAGCTCAAAAGAACAAGATAAGTGACATCAAAAGTACGCTGCAAATCAGGCATAAGAATGTCAAGTTTTGCATCACATGACCCAGTCAAGAGTATGTCATCGACATAAAGAACAAGTACTATAAGATCAGACCCATTTTTGCGTACATAGAGTGTGCTTTCAATCGGACTACATGTGAAGCCAAGAGCAATCAAGTGCTTATGGATTTTGTCATACCATGCACATGAAGCTTGCTTGAGACCATACAAGGCTGTATGCAAGTGACAAACCATATGCTCTTTCCCTTTCATAGCAAATCCAGGAGGTTGCTTCACATAAACCTCTTCTTGCAAATAACCATTCAAAAAGGTTGTTTTTATGTCCAACTGATGCACTTTCCAACCTCGATGGGCAGGCAATGCAACCATGGTACGAATGGGGGTCATGCGTGAAGTAGGTGCAAAAGTTTCCTCATAGTCAATGCCATATTGTTGCACATATCCTTTGGTAACCAATCTAGCTTTGTAGCGATCAATGCTACCATCAAATTTTCTCTTAGTCTTGTAAACCCACTTTGTACCAATGGCATTCTTTCCTTTTGGCAATTCACATAACACCCAAGTACCATTCCTATGTATGGAATCCATTTCTGATTGCATAGCACTCATCCATTGTGGATCGTCACATGCATCTTCAAAAGAAAGTGGCTCTTCATTACATGTTGTAGCAATAAGAGAATAATCCACAAAATTACTTGATGCATGGTGAGAGCTTGATCTTGTTCTACCAAGTAAAGGTGCACTCAATTTGCTGTCCTGCAAAGTTTGTTTCAGCCACTTTGGCATAGTTTGTGCACTCTTGATAGACATGCGTTAATTATGAAAAACATCTTCAATATATACATCATGCATGGGCTGAATTTCATGCTCATTTTCAGCCATATTTTGACACAAATGTTCAGCCATATGTGGCTGGAAATTTGCAGTAGTTTGGACATTTTTTGGCTGAACTTTTTCAGCCATGTTTGGTTGGAAATTCTCTGCATTTTCAGCCCTATTTGGCTGGAATTTTTCAGCCTTTTGCACCTCAGTTGGCTGGTCTACATGGCCATAGTCAAGAGCACCATTTTGGAACAAATGCATGAGTGTGTCGAACACATCTTGTGAGCTAACCGTTGGCTATTTTTTGCATTCAAGTAGAGGGAAAACTGAATTTTCAGCAAATACCACATCTCGACTCACAATAATTGTGTTTGTCAATGGATGATACAAACAATATCCCTTACTTTCATCACTATAACCAACAAATATACATTTCTTTGCCTTGTCATCAAGTTTGTGATGTTGTTGTGATGGCACAAGAGCATATGCCAAACAACCAAACACACACATATGACTAACCATAGGCTTATGACCATTCCAAGCCTCATAAGGAGTGATGACTCTCAATGCTTTTATAGGGGAAATATTCAACACATAGTTTGCACACATGACCGCTTCCATCCAAAACTTATCAGGAAGATGTTTTCCTTTAACCATACATCGTGCCATTTCAAGTGGAGTTCTATTTTTACGCTCGGCAACACCATTTTGCTGAGGTGTATATGGCACCGTACATTGGTGTGAAATACCTCTTTCACAAAGAAAAGCGTTAAACTCATGTGACAAGTATTCACCACCATGATACATGCGTAGAGTCAAAAGCTTTTGTGAAGAAAAATTTTCAGCCATAGCTAAAAATGCTTTGAAGCAAGAAAATACCTGATTCTTTGCTTTCATAGGATACACCCATGTATGGCGAGTAGAATCATCAATGAAGGTAATGAAATATACATGCTTCCCAAAAGATGGAGTCTTGACGGGACCACATACATCACTATGAACAAGCTGCAATTTTCTTGTAGTGTGTGTATGACTATTTTTGGAAAAGACGCACGATGCATTTTTCCAAGAATGCAACCTTCACATGCATGCTTTTCAATGGACTCAAGTTTAGGCAAGCCAATAACCATGTCATTCTTTTGCAAGTAAAGCAAACTATTGAAGTTTAAGTGACCAAAACGAGCATGCCAAAGCTCCATTTCAGCCATGGAAGAAATATGAGCAACCAAAGCATTCAAGGCAGCCCTCTTGTATGTATCCATGGGATACAAACCATTACATAATGTACCGAACATCATGATAACATCACCATTGCTGAAATCATGAACCATACACTTATCATCAACAAAGTGTACATGAAGTACAACTTTGGCAATCAACGGAACTGAAATTAAGTTCTTCTTTATACCGGGCACATACAATGCATTTTTCAAGATAATCACACCTCCATTTGCAGCCGTAAGCTCAATTTCTCCTACTCCAATGATAGGATAAGAGGCATTGTTTGCACACACCACATGTCCTTTCGGTGCATCTTTCAAAGAGGCAAAATTTTTTTGCATGATGGTATGTGCTTTGAAGCACCACTATCAAAGAACCAATCCGAATCAGCCTCACTCACAACCATACATTTAGAATGCAAAGAAGCATCATAATGACATGTAACAACACATGCCCAAAAATCTTGAGCCATGTTAGCTTCATCATTCTTTACATTTGCTGAATTTTCAGCAATAGACATGCCGGATTCCTTCTTCTTTTCATTGCTTTTAGCAAGCTTTCTACACCCATCAATAGTATGACCACCCTCCAGCAATATTTGCATCTCTTCTTCTTTTGCAAATCACCATCATTAGAGGAATAAGTGGAAGAGGAAGGTTGAGGCTTTGGTTTTGATGAACCCAAAGCTGAACCATACTTGCTTTTCCCCTTTTGTGAGATAGCAAGTGCTTGTGTTCCCTCAATCAAAACACTCCTATTCACTCTAGATTGCTCTTCTTGCAAAAGAAGAGACACAACCTCATCAAATGAATACATATTAGGATTCCCTTTTGCAACCAAAGGGAGTGTAATAGCAAAGCTTTGAAAAGATTCCGATAATCCTTCCAATAATGTAGAAATGAGTGATGCATCCAGAATAATCTCATCTATGTTTGCCAATTGCTCTTTCAAGTCCTTGATGTGTGCCACATACACATCCACCGACTCATTTTCAGCCATACATACATCCTCAAGTTGCTTCCTCAAGTATGCAACACATGCTTCATTACGCACGACATACAAAGAAGAAAGAGTGTCGCACGCCTCTCATGATGTAGAACATGACCGAATGTGTGGAACTATATGACGCTTCACTGAAAGTGCAATCAAAACATGAGCTTGAGAATCTTTTCCATCCCATCTAATTTGCTCCTATGTAGGTGGAGAAGGAGAAACCATTGTACTCAAAGAAGAAGCTCCATCTATGACAGTAGATTATGAAGTAGAAGAACCTGCAGGTCTTCGATCTACATCTACCATTATGTTCCAAAGTTGTTAAGCAACAAGAACATGCTTCATCATGTAATACCACATCGGATAGTTGGTCCCATCAAGCTTATCTTCAGCTTGAAGCATGCCAATTAAGTCATTGTTGCCCACCATTTCACTAGAGAACACGAATGTGATAAAATCTTTACTTCGACAAAAGCTAAAATGAATGCTAAAATTTCATCTCACAAACCATCACTTTGATGGCAATTCTAATTGCACGAATGGCTTCGAAATGGGGGTAAAACCCTAGCACACGTGGTGGAAATGTCTCTTGGTTGTTGAAATTCATTGTTTTATGCTCCAAAGTCGATTTGCACTGTTAAAGTGTGCGTGTGCCACGACGCAAAAAACCGAAACTTGAGAAGGAGCTGAACCTGCTCTGATACCACTGTTGGGTGTGTGTAGAAGTGTGAGAGACACAAGAAGCAACACAAGGAGTACAAACGCAGCAAGACACATAGAGAAGATGATGGCTGGAATAGTTCTCTCTATTGACAATGAACTGAACTGAAGTAAGATCTGAATAATATCCCTAAGTACAAAGTACCACCACATATGAGAGTATCAAGTATGTGGTAACATGGGGAAAAAACCTTTCGCCAACACTAGAGTAAAAAGTGCCCATGTATAGGGAAAAGGTTCTCATCAAAGCTATTCGAGGAACACATAAGTGTAACAATAACCCAAAAAACATACACTCCCCATTCTGTGGCAAATAGTTTTGTGTTGATCCTCTGGGGCAACTGCAACTTGGTTGTAGCCCGAGAATCCATCAAGGAAGCTATAAACTTCCTTGCCTGCCACCCTCTCCAAGAGGTGATCTGTAATGGGTAAGGGGTAACTGTCTCGAATGGTGGCTGCATTAACTTTTTTGAGGTTGATGCACACTCTTAAGTTTCCCATTTTTCTTGGGTACTACTAGCAATGGTGATAGTCATTTAATGTGTTCAATTTCATAAATGAATCCTGTTGCCAATAATTTGTCTATTTCTTCCTTAATTTTGGTTGAGTACACATCATTGTATGTGTATAATCGTTGTTTGGATAGTTTAGAATCAAGAGTCATGGGAATATGATGGGAACAAATAGAGGGATCCACTCTTTTTAAGTCCTTGTATGTACAAGCAAATACGTCCCTATAGTTTCGAATCAACTCTATAAGATCTCGTTCTTCGCTTTTTGACACATCTATACCTATGTAGGTACATCTTTCCTCTTCTCCTTCTATGGTCACCGTAACTTTTTTAGTATGTTCTTTATTATCATATGCTATCCCTTCTTGTGCTTGTCGTTTAGGCATTTGGATGGAAATCTTCCTTTCCTCCACCTCATACTTTTTAAAATGTTCAGGGACCTCGAACTGCTCTCGTGGTATATTCGCTTCTCCGCTGATCCCTTCTAAATGGATATTTTTTGGACTCTCTTTTTGTTCTTGGAAAGAGTTGTTTCCCATCTCTATTTCCTTGTGTTCTTTTTCTAGCTGAAGTCCTTCTTCTCGAGTTTCGCATTCCATTTCTATGCTTTCATAATCTTCTGTCCACTCCTTTTCTATCCACTCTCCTTCCTTTGTCTCTTGTAGCACAACCATGTATAGACTTACATCGTACCCTTCCTTATCTATGCACTCATTTAGTGTGAGAAATTCCTCACTGACACACACATCTAACATGGCCAATATTTCCATCCATCCGTGGGGTTTGAACTCTTCATCCAGGAATACTTGTGGCATCTACGCTGGATCTTCTACTGGCCTAGAGATTCCACATCCTTGTTGCCATGTTAGTCTTCTCTCTTCTTCCCTCTTAGCTTCCTTACACATCCATAGTTGGGTGTCCTCATGTATCCAGGATTAGTCTTCAGACCCCGCACTATGGACTAATAGGTCATCCTCTTCTTTATGTACCGAGTTCCATTGTAAAGGCAGGACATCTTGATACACATATGTATGGAGGTTTATTCTTGTAGTTGTGCCCCTATGTTGCAGATATACAACATCTCTACCCTAGTCTTGCACTACCCTTAGTTATCTCATAAATGGTCTTCCCAAAATAATCTCATAATTACTAGCTCTCTCAAATTGACAAATGGCTAATGTGTGTTCAAAATCTACTCCACATGTTGTAAGCACTACATTCTCTAGCAATCCTAGGGGCTTTTTAGTGTGACCATCAGCTAATTGTAATTTTGTTATTGTGGGTCGTAACGCTGGTTTTCCCCACTTCTCCCATATTTCTTTCGCAGCTATTCCTACTCCCGCTCCTGTGTTTAGGATTGCCTTTGTGGTGTAACCTTGAAAAGTGATGGGTAGACATGTATTACCTTCATCACCTTCATTGAAGTCTCCCACTTTATCTATAGGAATTTGAATTGGATGCGTATCTTCATTGGCCTCCTTGTTAACTGCTTTTACTTCATTCTGCATGAGTTTCTTAGCTTATATGCTCCATACTTGTGGTTTGATTTTTAGTAATTCTTCTAGTGTTATTGAACATTGCACTTTCTTCTCCTTCAACTTTCATGCTATGTCTTTTCGTGTCGTGGTGTGTGCGCACTTTTAACAGTGCAAATCAACTTCGGAGCATAGAACTGTGACTTTCAGCAGTCAAGAGACATTTCCACTAGGTGCGTTGGGGTTTTACCCCATTTCTAAGCGATTCCTGCAGTTAGAATCACCATCAAAGTGATGGTTTGTGAGCTGAAATTTCAGCATTCATTTCAACTTTCATCGAAGTGAAGATTTTTCCACATTCTTATTCTTTTGTGAAATGCGGGTAGCAATGACTTGTTTGGCATGCTTCAAGCTGAAGATAATCTTGATGGGACCAACTATCCGATGTGGTCTTACATGATGAAGCATGTTCTTGTTACTAAACAACTTTGGAACATAGTGGCAGATGTAGATCGAAGACCTATAGGTTCTTCTACTTCACAGTCTACTGTCACAGATGGAGCTTCTTCTTCGAATACAGTGGTTTCTCCTTCTCCACCTACACAATAACAGCTTAGATGGGATGGAAAAGATGCTCAAGCTCGTGCTTTGATTGTGCTTTTAGTGAAGTGTCATATAGTTCCACACATTCGGTCATGTTCTACATCACGACAGGCATGGGACACTTTTGCTTCTTTGTATGCCGTGCGTAACGAAGCACGTGTTGCATACTTGAGGAAGCAACTTGAGGATGTATGTATGGCTGAAAATGAGTCGGTGGATGTGTATGTGACACGCATCAACGAATTGAAAGAGCAATTGGCAAACATAGATGAGATTATTCTGGATGCATCAGTCATTTCTATATTATTCGAAGGATTACCAGAATATTTTCAAAGCTTTGCTACCGAATGAGCCTGTTTTGTTTGATGAAGCACAAAATTTTGAAAATTGGATGGTTGCTATGCAATCAGAATATGATGCTATCATGAAAAATTGTATATGGCCCTTATGTGACTTGCCTCCTGGCAAGAAAGCCATTGGCACAAAGTGGGTATACAAGTTGAAGCATAAAGCTGATCGAACCGTTGACAGGTATAAGGCTAGGCTTGTTTCAAAGGGTTATGCACAAGAAAGAGGCATTGATTTTGATGAGACCTTTACTCCCACTTGCCGAATGAATATTGTTTGTAGCATATGTTACAGCTCATCATGGTTGGAATGTACATTAGTTGGACATTAAAACTGCATTTTTGAATGGTGACTTGCATGAAGAAGTGTATATTTTTTAGCCCCATGGCTTTGTGCGGAAAGGGAATGAAAACCAAGTGTGCAGGTTAAAGAAGGCATTATATGGTTTAAAGCAAGCATCACGTGCTTGGTATGAAAAGATACATGCCTATCTGATTGCACATGGTTTTGAGAACAGTCCAACTGAGAGCATCTTATATGTTCAGCATGCAAATGATGTGCTTTTGATCACTGTTGTGTATGTTGATGACATGCTACGCACTGATCCTCATGAGAAGCATATTGTTGATTGCAAGGTTGATTTGCATGCCTCATTTGAGATGTCTGATTTGGGGCATTTGCATCATCATTTGGGCATTCAGTTTATGAAAGTTGATGGTGGAATAGCTTTGTGTCAAACAATATATATTGACACATTATTTTAGTGTTTTGGTTGTGAAGACTGTAAACCTATTCCCACTCCTATGGAGAGAGGTTTATGATTAAATTTGACTCTTCATGATGCTTGAGATGCATTTGATGTTGTTCTCTATCTACAAGATGTTGGATGCCTAATATACTTATGCATTACTTGGCCAGATATTCAGTTTGCTATCTCATAGATGAGCAAGTTTATGTACTAACCATGGCAAGAGATTAAGCGCATCTTTTGCTACTTCAGTGGTACTCAGATACTTGGATATCCCAAGGGGGGATCACTACTACCAAATTTACATGCTTTTTCTGACTCTGACTGGGATGGTTGCTATGACACTCATGTGTCCACTAGTGGCTTTTGCTTCATGTTCGGTAGCTCATGTATATCTTGGTTGAGCAAGGAGAAGCCTACTGTGGCTGCTTCCAGTTGTGAGGCTGAGTATAGGGTAGCTTTCATAGCAATTGTTGAGTGTGTGTGGCTCAGATGCCTTATGGCTGATTTAGGTGTTGGTCAGTCTTTTGCCACCACCATATTCACTGACAGTCATAGTGCCTTGGCATTTGCGAGGAACCTTGCGTTCCATGCTCATAGTAAGCACATTGAGGTGCATTATCATTATGTCAAGGAAAGGTTCTCTATTGGAGAGATCAGCTTGGCATATGTGTCAACAAAGGAGAATGCTAACCTTTTCATGAAGGCTCTGCCTAGGGAGCAATTGTGAGGAACCCTCTGTTTGATGCTCGTACTAAGCACATTGAGGTGCATTATCATTATGTCAAGGAAAGGTTCTATGCTAGAGAGATCAGCTTGGCATATGTGCCCATGCAAGAGAACCTTGTAGAGCTTTTCACGAAGGCTATGCCTACGGAGAAGTTTGAAGCTTTCCACAAAGCCTTAGGCTTACTTCCTTTTGTGGATTGATTCCACATAGCTTGGCACTTTCTCATACATAAGTGCCAGCTCCTTGTTTATTGCATCACTCCTAGGGGGGATTTGTTTATATATTCACGTAGTGATGTGTGTGAACATACTAAGACTATCGAGGCACTTTTTCCCTCTTTAGGAGTTTTTTTTCTCATGGCTTGTATATATGCCTATTGCCCTAACGGGTTAGTTATCTTTTTACATTCTAGTGGTGATACATTCAATATTGTGTGTTGTGTTCCAAGCTTCTTCTTCTTCCTTGTGTTGTTCGCGTGCTTTCGTAGACTTCAAACTCCAACAAAACAAGCCCCTCATGCTTGGCATGCAAGGATTGCAGACTATTTAACCACCATTCGATTCTCTATGTGTGATGCATATCACTCATTATACGCAAGGAAGGGTGATGATGGCATCACTATTGTGGATATTTATGTTGATGACTTGATTGTAGGTGGTGGCAATGAATAAAGCATTAAAGAGGTAAAGAAACTCCTTATGCAAGAATTTGACATGAAAGACCTTGGTATGCTACATTATTTTTTGGGCATTGAGTTTATACCTACAAAAACAAGTATATGGATGTCGCAAAGGCAATATGCCTTGAATATGCTGCAAAAATATGGTATGGATGATTGTAAGCCAGTTCTATGCCATTAGATCAGAAACTTGATCTAAGCTACATTGTAGGACTTCACGGTCAATTTATGCAGGCTCCTAGGAAACCACATTTAGATGCTTTGAGACACACTCTAAATTATGTGATTGCTACTTTGGATTATGCATTGTTTTATGAAGCTGATGCAAAATTGCACGTTCATGGATACACTGATGCATATTGGGTTGGTAGTATTCTAGATAGAAGATCTACCAATGGATTTCTATTCTCACTTGGGATTGCAACTGTTACATGAAGTAGTAAGATGCAACCCACTATTATTTTATCGAGTATAGAGGCTGAGTATAGAGGTGTTGCAATGGCAACATGTGAAGCATCATGGCTAGAGATGCTATTTGTAGATTTAAGTGTGGACGTACAAAAGGCTATCATTATTTATTATGATAACCTTAATAGCATCCAATTAGCAAGAAATCCTATTTTTCATGCTAGAACAAAGCCTATAGAGGTACATTATCACTTCATCAGAGAAAAGGTATTAGCAGGTGATATTGATCTTGTTTATGTGAGGATAGCTGAGCAAGTTGCTGATATTTTCACGAAAGCACTTGGAGCAAAAAAGCTGAAGAAGTTCTAGAAGATGCTTGGATTACACGACATGACTTTAAGCTTGAGGGGGAGTGTTGATATAACAAGCTCAACATGTGATGATCGAGGATGTCATGTACCACATTTTCATCTCTCTGACATGTAGTGATGATGACAATGTATGTCATAGACACTTTTTAGTGAGTTGTACCATATTTATCTACCAAGAGTGATTGGACATTTGTTTTCTTGCCAACTCATTCGTTTGTAGACATTAGGGTTTTCTTTATATACTGTTCTTTTTATATTGGAATGGTCATATTTTATTGCATTGTTGTATTAGGTCATATTCTCCATATGTAATAGAAGAAGAAGAAGAAGAAGAAGAAGAAGAAGAAGAAGATCATTCTTCCTTGCCTCATTCTGTGTGTGCTCCTCTCTTTGTATCTGAGAGTATGTGAGAGCTCTCTTCCTTATCTGCTTTCTCTTGACATTAGGTTCATAAAGAGGCAAAAAGATCTACCTAATTGAACCAATTAAATACATGGTTGTATTTACAAGATGGTAAATGAAGCAAAGTGACATTTATCTTACATAAGGCTATCCTTTAACCTCTTAAAGAAGATGTATTCTTCTAAATAGACTACACCGGGATTGTGTACTAAGTTTGTATAAGAAGAGGATAAAGATGTTAGGGAATTTTTTGAGTTGAACTCCAAAAATGAGAAGCTTTCTAGAATTCAAGCCATTTCAAGTATAAAGACTTGAATGATAGAATTGTCTATAAAAGATCATTCTTTAATCTTTGAATGATGAGAACAAGGGATTCAATAATGTTCATCAAGTTCCCAGAGGGTTATGGGATAAGAAGCCAATAAAAAGGTATTTTTTCTTGCAATCCCTTGGAACTAAAAACAAAGAAAACTTGAATAATTTAGCTCCATTCAATAGATATGGAATATAGCAAGAAGGTTTCCTTGATAGAAGAAAGGTATCTTGATGTCCTGATAAGTATTGTTCTAAGGATTTGAAGGAATTGTTTAAGCAATAACGATTTGCTCCTCTTTGCAAAGCATTGGTAGCTACAAGATAAGATGAACAAATAGTTTGAGTAGAAGAATGGTCTACCAAGTAATTGAAATTCCTAAAGATATGATTTTAAGTCTTTGGATTCAAAGTTTTGATGATCATAAATTTTCAAGAAGGATTGATGTGTAAGAACAAAGAAATGTTTTAGTGGTTAATCTATGGAAAACGAAGGATGATCAAGACAAGGGTCCACTTTGGTAAGAACTTTTAAGAATTGGGTTAATGCTTGAGCATCATGTTTCAAGGAAAGTTGATTGATATGTGTCCACATAACTGGCCAAGAAATGAGAAGATAGTAGGTCTCAATTTATTGAGCATGTTTAGGCAAGGACTAAGTAGACCTAGTTTCCTAAATTCATACCTTTTATTAAAGTCCTACAAATACAAGTATATTTGTATTAAAAAATGGCTATAGAAGAGAAATCTAGTTTCCAAATCTTTCAAGATAGATGTAGGATTTCTATTACATATTCATAAAGTTTCACATTTCCAAGAAGGTACAAGGTATATGGAAATGTAAGATTCTATGGAGATTGAGACTTGTGAAAGTACCAAAGGAAACAATTAAGCTAAGACCACCAAATAAATCCACTCATTTCACTAGTCCATAGGTACAAGGCATGCACGTACATCCAATTGGACTAAAAGAACATGATTTGGGAAAGGATTATGATTCATCCCTCTTCATATTGAGAAAGGTAATAAACATTATCTAATTATGGGAGATGAATCTAAAGAGAGAGATTATCATTTGTTAGACGGCCGCCGAAAAAGGACAAATGTACTATGACAGGTGTCTTAAATGTAAAAGAACCTTTTGGAAATGCGCGTGTAACTAAAGATTCGCGCACCCTTGTAACAAATCTTCTATATAAGGCAATGAGAAAAGAATGGTCGAGAGCCCGTTTTGGGGAATTGTGAGCATACTGTTTGAATCTGTGTGTGATGTGTCGATGAGAAGATTGAGCTCTGTTCTATTCTGTTCGTATCTGTCTATTCTACTATTCTTCTTGTAGTGCAGAGTTACGATTCGGTAGTCTTGTGTTGTGAATCTATTTGGTGATAGTTATATGCGGTTCTGGATTTTATCACGGAATAAGTGTTGTTTATCAGTCTTCTATTGAACAAGGGACTGTGTAAGGCCGAAGCGAACTATTTGCGTGTTAGCAATTTTTTTGTTAAGTGACCAGGTTCGATACAATAGTCTACGTTCACTGTTGATTCCGATCCCAGGAAGGACTCGTATCGGTAATGGTCTGTACACGAATGGAAACAATGATAAGTTTGTGACGAGTCGACTGTTGGTAGGAACTTGTTACTTGAGTTTGGCATACGATAAGTTTGCATACCTTCGAGTATAGCTATCTGTTGTGTTATTGTTCGGTATACCTATCTGTCACGAAGAAGTGCATATTGAGTGGCATTTGGTTAATGAAGTTGAGTATTCTATTAGTTATAAGTCAGAACCGAACTACTGCTCTGTTGCTATAGCAGGTCCAGTCCGGAAGTTCTAAGTCCCAGTATGCCGAACAGTTATCAGTATTCAGAGTCAAGTACTGAGCTAAGACGCGATAGAGCATTTATGATTGTGTAAGAAGTTGGGAGATGCTCACGTACGCACTTTCGAGATAAGTTATGCAGTTCTTAACCATCCACCGGATCAGGAGTATAAGGCCATTGTTTTTCAATCTACACTGGTCAATGAAGCAGCCAGATGGCTTACGGAATACGATATTAATCATTTCGGTACATATGACGCAGTATGAGATGCTTTTCTGCAACGATTCAGGCTAAAGAAGAATCCCGCCGAAATCTTTGATTATTTACAAAACAACCGTCAGAAGGCAAATCAGACTGTCCAGGAGTATGCTACACTTTTTAGAACACACTTGCGGCAGATACCACAGGCCCACGCTAACTTACCTGATGATGTCATCACTCAGTGGTTCATCAATGGCTTAACCCCACAACTGAAGCAGATCATGATCATAAGATGTGTCGGAGCGATGACGCTGGATGCAGTCATTGCAATGGCTCTGCAACTGGAATCCAAAGTAGGTGGATTTACAGAAGACCTGGAGTGGTTAAAAACAAACAAAAATATGGCTGAAGATATAACCAGACAAGTATACTGTATCACATGCAAAAATTCAGGTCATACTAGTGCCAATTGTGCACTAAATCAAACGTTCTGCGCTATCTGCAACACTGCCGGACACACCACCGGAAACTGTGTCTACAACACCAGAGTACAGGGAACAGCAATGGTCAATGTAGTTATTCAAGAACATGGACAACCAACGAATCACTATGTACCTCCACAACTGAGAAACAATCAACCGCAAGGATATCGGAACTACCGAGGACAGAGGAACAACAATTATAATGCAAACCGCTGGCAGAACGGACCACCACCAGAAAATCCCAATTTACCACCACCACGCTGTCAATTTTGTGGTGAATTTGGACACATTAGAAGATTTTGCAAAGACGCAGCTGAGTATGATCAAAGGAAGAAGGAACGACAAAACCCAATGGCCAACATGGTACAAATCACACCAGTAGAAACACAGACTGCTACAGTCCAGACCCGATCCGGTAAACAACTGCAGTCGGCAGCAGAAATATTCGAACCAGGGATACGAGAACAATATAGGATGTATAACAAGGCTAGTCACTGGACCGCAACAGAACCACCAGTGTTCCCAGAACCAATTCCGGTGACTCAGGCTTCGTCGACAAAGGAAGGAACACAACAAAAGGAAGCAGCAACAGAGCCATCATCAGCAGTAGACATGCCAGCAGATACTTCTGCATCGGCAGAGACCTCAAGTTCAAAGGAGCAGGACAACCAATCTCAACAGGCCTAGGAAATTTTATCCAAGGCATCTATCACCCTGCCTCTAGGCCAACTTCTGGCACTAGTACCTGGGATTCGACAACAGTTCCAGCAACAGTTCAGTCCGGTGCCTTCTTGTATTCCGGCAACAGCAGCAGTTCAACCGGAACCTGATTCTATGGTTGATCATTCAGTTCCCTTCATTACAGTATGGTATAAGAATGATAAGATTACGCAGGTATTAATTGATGGAGGCTCTGGTGTAAACATTGCGACCGTGGCATTATGCAAAAGGTTAGGATGGACCGAAATCGAACCAGTTCAATGTTTTGTCAGAATGGCAGATCAATCTAGAGTCCATCCCGTAGGACTTGTGTGGAATGTACCCATTACTTTACAAGGTACGACCTTCAAAATGACCTTTGTTATACTAGATCTGCCGGAATCCACTTTGGATTACAACCTTCTTTTCGGCCGACCTTGGCTGAAGCATGCGAAGGTAATACAGGACTGGTGTGCACAAGAGCTTACGTTCAAAGATGCCAATCGTAGATATGTGGTAAAATTAGATGCTATACAACCTTGTGAACTTCACGCCAGACCATATTTTGTTGAACCAGTCCACATGTTAGATGGACTATCAGATGATGAAGAAGAGGAATTTCTGAAGAATAACGCTGATTTAATGTCTTTAGGGACTGTTGATCTACAGTCCGTTATAGATAACTGGAACACTTCAGTTTGTACAATTGTACCTATCACCGAAAAAGCTAAGCAAGAAGATACTGTCTCAACACATGACGATGAATTACAACCACTATTCAAGTCAACAGACGATACAGAGAAACCTCAACAGTTTTATGTCCCCGAAGACCAATTGACCACGTACAATCTAGGAGACGAAGAGCATCCGCGACCTGTAAAGATAAGGCAAAACTTACCGGAAACATTTAAAGGTGATTTGATTCGACTACTTCGCGAATTCTCAGACGTCTTTGCATGGGATTACAAAGATATGAAAGGATTAGATCCACGCATCTATCAACATAGAGTCATGTTGAAGCCTGAAGCTAAACTGAACAAACAGCCCAGCTACCGGATGAATCCCAATTTTGCATCACAGGTAAAAGCCGAACTTGATAGATTATTAAAAGTCGGATTCATCGTACCAATAGAACATGCTGAATGGATTTCACCAATTGTGATCGTGCCAAAGAAAAATAAGCAACTGCAAATCTGTGTAGACTACCGAAAATTAAACGCAGCAACAGTACCGGATCCTTTCCCGATCCCCTTTTTGGATACCATGCTTGATAGGGTAGCAGGTCACAAAATGTATTCATTCTTAAATGGATACAGCGGTTACAATCAGGTTAGAATGGCCGAAGAGGGTATACCAAAAACTGCATTCATTACCAACTGGGGTGTCTTTGCTTGCATCGTAATGTGGTTCGGATTGAGAAATGCACCAAGCACATTTTAGCGATGTATGCAGGAGATTTTCTCTCCTTATCTCACTTCATTTATGCAAGTATATCTCGATGACTTCTCAATTTTTGGTAAGATGATGGCACATTTGCTTCATCTACGATGCTATTTTCAAAAGTGCCGAAAGTACAGACTCTGTCTTAACCCAAACAAATCTGTGTTTGCGGTTTCGTGTGGCAAACTACTTGGTCATATTGTATCTGCACAAGGTATCCGAGTAGATCCAGATAAGATTTCAGCAATTTTAGAAGCCCCGGTACCCACCACTCCAAAAGAAGTAATGCGTTTTATGGGTCAAGTACGGTGGCACGGCAGACACTTATGGTGGCTTGCTCATCTGGCTGTACCACTGAATAGGCTAATCACAAAAACTCCCCGACAGTTCGAATGGACTCAAGAATGCCAAACTACATTTGATCGACTCAAGTATTTATTGACGCAGGCCCCAATCTTACAACCACCGGACTGGGACAATCCGTTCCATGTTTTTGTCGATGCTTCAGATATTGCAATTGGCAGTATTCTGATGCAGCAAACACATAAGTGGTTTCGCCTCGTTTATTATGCCAGCAGAAGGCTTGCACCTGCAGAGAAGAACTATTCTACCACCGAAAGAGAATGTCTAGGATTAATTTACTCCATCAAAAAGTTCAGACATTATCTAGTAGGCCGGAAATTCACCTTCCATGTGGATCATGCTGCCCTCGTCTATCTAGTAAGACAGCAGCATTTAGGCAGACGATTAGCACGATGGGTGCTACTCTTGCAGGAATTCGACTATGAAGTCATCCACCGACCCGGAAATGCACATGCCTTAGCAGATTTCTTATCTCACCTAGATTCCGGTGAAGCTCCGATAGGCATAGATGACATGACTCCAGCGATCTATAGTTCTGAACCACTGCCCGATGAGACTGCCGAATCACAAGCACCACCTACATATTATGATCAGATTCTAACTTTTCTCACCGAAGGATGCTTTCCATCCCAGACAACCAAGGCAGTCCGAAGGAAAATTGCAATCTTTAGCCGCCGATTCCGGTTAGTTGCTGGAGAACTATATTATGTAGATCACACCGGAATCCTACTTCGCTGTGTTCCTCCTCATGAAATTAACTCAGTCATCACGATGGCTCACTCGACCCCTACTGGTGGTCACTTTGCCACAGATTTGACTCACCGGAAAATTCTGCAAGGAGGTCTCTGGTGGCCAACGATATACAGAGATGTGGCCCAATTTGTCAAACACTGCAATAACTGTCAAAGGTCTGGACAACCGCTGCAACGACACTTCTTTCCCTTGCAGCTAGTCATGCCATTAGAACCATTTTAGAAATGGGGATTAGATTTTATCGGTCCGATCACACCTCCAGCAGTCTTCAGTAACAACAGATACATACTAACCTGTACAGACTACGCAACGAGATGGGTAGAAGCTTGCTCTTTACGGTCTGCTACAGCGGTTGTACTGCTGAATGATGTCTTTCCACGTTTTGGCTTACCACTGGAAATTGTCTCAGATCAAGGCACTCATTTTGTAAACAATTTAATGAAGGCACTTACACATTCGTTCCAGGTCACACATAAATTTAGTTCTCCTTATTATCCTCGTGCCAATGGTTTGGCCGAAAGTACAAACAAATCTCTGTTGAATATCCTCCGGAAACTGATCATGGAAGCACCGGAAAGATGGGATCGACTACTACCTGCAGTATTATGGGCATACCAAACTACCTATAAGGTAACAACAGGATTGACACCTTTCAAACTAGCTTATGGCTTAGAAGCAATAGCACCCATGGAAGTAGTCATCCCAAGTCTGCGTGTAGCAATCACTCAGAAGATGCTACCGGAAGATTCGCTGACAGCACGAATGGACGCACTCAGAGAACTTGATGAGCACCGATGGCTCAGCTTTTTAACCATGTGCGAAGTACAACTAAGGCAAGCCAAGACACACGATCGATATTTGAAGACTCCAATCTTTTCGGTAGGTCAGCTTATACTCTTCTATAACGCAAAGTCGGATAGAGCAGCAGGAAAGTTCAAACTACGATGGTTCGGCCCTTTCAAGATCTCAGAACAAATCGGTCCGGCAACTTTTCGGTTGATTACATTGACCGGAAATCCACTTCCAAGAGACAATGGGTCAAAGTTACGGCCGTATCATCACGCTACTAGTCCGCATTAAATTATTCGGCGGTGGGCCGCGTTTTGTGTAATCTTTTTCTTTTTTCTTTTTTCTCCCTTTTTATAAATAGCCGTGTTTTGTAAAGTCTTTATGTTACCAGCTGCCCCCTTACCAGTCACTCAAGCACGCATGCCAGGATGCAAACCGTATCATTCCCGCACCACACAATGATACCCACCCCCTTTCCCTCCCCACCATGTTGTTCCTACTTAACCCTTTCGGCAACACCAAAAATCGCTACTGTGTTGAGTGTTAGTGTTTTGTGCGACCTCTTGCGTTGTGTATTCGTGTTCATCGTCTGTATTAGCAAACGCCATGGAAGCGATAGCCAATTATGCTACCTTCCGCGATGGTATCCCTACCGAGGTAGGTGAATACCTGCGTTGCAGAGGGTTGGCCAACTTCGCTGAGTTGCCCTGGCACTCAGTGGAAGCCCATCCCTTCTTCATGCAAATCATCTCTGCCATTGCCCAGTCCCCCGCCACCGAACGCCAATGGGTCTTCCCCTCGCTACCTTCGCGAACCGTCATCACCTTCCAAGCATTCTCTGAAGCCTTCCGCCTCTCCCCGCAAGGCCGAGAAAATGGCCCTAGTATCCCCCTTGCCCGCATGACCGAACTGTTCCCCCGATCTTCGTCCAACGAATACACCATTCTCTGCCGCCCCGAACCCGAAAGATCTGCTCTGCAATTTTTGGTCGCCATCCTCAACCTTCAGAAACGAACCTACAGTATCTCCCGCCCCTTCTATTCCGCCTTAGATTTAGCTACCGGAGAACCCGTGAACTTCGCCTCGTACTTTTTCCATAGAATTCATAAAGAGTGTATAGCTATAGTGAAGCAAGTCAGAAAGGGAACCACCCCGCGCTCTCGCCTTCCCCATATCATATCATTCCTCTTCCCAGCCATCCTTGCCGCACAACCACCACCCCAAGGACCGGTTCTAAGGCATGAAGAATCAGTACAACCACTCGAAGACGATGAAGAAGAAGACGAAGAAATAAACCAGTTATTCCGCTGCAAAAGAATCAGAATCAGCTCATCAGAAAGCGAAGCACAAGGGTCCGCCGGAAAGAATCAGGACACCGATAGAGAAAACGAGGAACAAGAAGAAACCTTCCATGACACAACCACTTCCATACACAACGAATCATCGGCCGACCAACACGACCAGCAGAATCAAACGGAAACAGAAACAGTCTCAACCGAAGAAGCATCAGAGCAACAGAACGACGAGCAGCAAGTTGCTGACGAAGCACTCAACACCCTACTGAAGGCCGTCGAATCCACCATCGCCCACACTACAGGTGAACACCAACCCATCAATCAGGTAAACAATACTGAATCTACTGTTCCTAGATCACCACCAGTCAACCCTCTTCCCCCGCCAATTTCCGAATCCTCTTCATCCTCCCTCAATTATTCACCCCCGACATCCCCCCAGATCCACACCCAAACCTCTGCGCAACCACAACACCCCCTTCTCCTTCCCTCCATTCCGGTCTTTTCCAAGCTTGCTTCCATGGGACAAATGCTTATTTCCCTTTCTCAACAACTTCCAGTGCAGCTTAGCGAGGTCACAAATACGATTCGTCAAGACCTGCAGCACAAAGTCGACCTACTGGAAGCCGACATCATCCCTCTCCAAGAAGAAGTCGACGCCGTAAAAGCAGAGAATCATCAATTACAGACGCAATTAGCAGATCTCCGAGGACAAGTTTCGGCACAACAGGCACTGATACAGCAACGGAATGACGCATTGGAGCAACTTGCCACCAAAGACCAACTATTGAACGCAGCCCAAGAAGAAATCAAGAAACTGAAGATCGCGCTACAGGAAAAGGAAGATATCAGCACATCCCTCGAAGAATTGGTCGAAGAAACGAAAGCACAATTGCAGGAGATAACCCAGAAGAATCAGGAACAGCAGCGAGAAGCAAAACAAGTTGAAGACGAGCTACGAAGAGCCCAGGAATGCTTGGACGAGGCAAACACTATGCTGAGATGCCAATTAACCAAGGAAGCCAAATACCAAAAGGATCTAGCAAATGCTTGCAGAGAACGAGATGCATACTAGAAAACTATCGAATTTCAGAACCAGCAACTCGAGCGACTAGATAACCAGTTGCGAAATCAGAAGGATTGAGTCACTGATATGCAGAAGAAAATCACCAAAATAAAGACATCCCGGGACGCCGCATTATCTAATGAGTTTTATTTACAAGAGGCCTTCTTACAGACCCAGGCCGAAATTCTGTTAACCCAAGCCATAGCTCTTAGCTCCGTTAGAACGGACGCTCAGTTATTAGAACCGACTACTCTAGTTCAGATGATAGAAACCATTAAAAAGAAAATTACCCGAACGTTTAGGCTCGCCCGAAGCATGTATTTAGAAGGTCTCGTAGCAGAACCATAGGAACCTACGGGTTCGAGTCCACCGTGCATGCCAGTGTTAGACGGCCGCTAAAAAAGGACAAATGTACTATGACAGGCGTCTTAAATGTAAAAGAACCTTTTGGAAATGCGCGTGTAACTAAAGATTCGCGCACCCTTGTAACAAATCTTCTATATAAGGCAATGAGAAAAGAATGGTCGAGAGCCCGTTTTGGGGAATTGTGAGCATACTGTTTGAATCTGTGTGTGATGTGTCGATGAGAAGATTGAGCTCTGTTCTGTTCTGTTCGTATCTGTCTATTCTACTATTCTCCTTGTAGTGCAGAGTTACGATTCGGTAGTCTTGTGTTGTGAATCTGTTTGGTGATAGTTATATGCGGTTTTGGATTTTATCACGGAATAAGTGTTGTTTATTAGTCTTCTATTGAACAAGGGACTGTGTAAGGCCGAAGCGAACTATTTGCATGTTAGCAATTTTTTTGTTAAGTGACCAGGTTCGATACAATAGTCTGCGTTCACTGTTGATTCGGATCCCAGGAAGGACTCGTATCGGTAATGGTCTGTACGCGAATGGAAACAATGATAAGTTTGTGACGAGTCAACTGTTGGTAGGAACTTGTTACTTGAGTTTGGCATACGGTAAGTTTGCATACCTTCAAGTATAGCTGTCTGTTGTGTTATTGTTCGGTATACCTATTTGTCATGAAGAAGTGCATATTGAGTGGCATTCGGTTAATGAAGTTGAGTATTCTATTAGTTATAAGTCAGAACCGGACTATTGCTCTGTTGCTATAGCAGGTCCAGTCCGGAAGTTCTAAGTCCCAGTATGCCGAACAATTATCAGTATTCAGAGTCAAGTACTGAGCTAAGACGCGATAGAGCATTTATGATTGTGTAAGAAGTTGGGAAAATAGTACAGGGCCTCTGTCTAACAGACCCCTACCACTCCCAAGAACCCACGTGGCTAAGAGGTAGCTTAATATTAATTATTTCGGTATTGCCAATTGATTTACATGAACATGGAAGAGTAAAGATCGAAGGGTTCGAGAACGTCCGACTTTTGAAAGTGTTTTGAGTCTGACGTCGGAAGTTTAACGACTAACACATTCTTAGAGTTTAGATCATGATCCATGGGGGAATACTCCACATATTATACATCTACACATTTTCAAGGATGAAAATGTTTAAAGGAGGGAGACTTTTTTATAATTCATGGGTATGAAACTCTAAATATATGGTTTCTAAAAGTTAGAATATGATGTATAGCAGCCTTGATTTAGCCCTTGATCTACCCTTGAAAGGATGGAGGATCAATCTCCTTCGCCATTTCCTTTCCTACCACTCCTACTAAAGGATTGGTCTAAATCCTCATGGCTTCGTAGCCTCTCTTTCACATCCTAAGGTGTAGGACCTTACTTTGTAATATATCTTCATACCCATACACTTTAATAGAATCATCTATCATGAATTGATAAGATGTATAGAGATAAAATCTCTCTTATAAGAATAAATATTCCGCATAAAAATTATTTTTTATGCCTATATCCCTAACGGTTTATTTATCTATGTACATTCTAGTGGTAATACATTCAGTATTGTGTGTTGTGCTCCAAGCTTCTTCTTCTTCCTTAGTGCTATTCATGTGCTTTTGCAGATGTCTAACTCCAACATTATCATCTTTATTTGATACTTATATTTGTGCACAATATTTGAGAAAGGCCTACCACCTTCTCATAAATAATATTTATAAACCTTAATAACAACTTCTGCTTTAAGTTGTCCTAAAACATGTTTATAACGGTTGACTCTATTTCTCTTAGAATCTTTGCAAATTTTTAAGCTACACAAAACATGTCAATTTTTATACTTTGATTCATTCCATATCCCCTATTTAATGGGAATAACATACTTATTATTTGTAATAACATATGTGAGTGTGCATAATACAGATGATTGTTTGCATAGTTTACTTCCTCTTTTCAATGACATACATATAAGCATCCCTACACCATCATGGTGCATCTATGTGAATGGAATCAAACACATACAATGGTGAATTTTGTGCATGTGCATGTGAACCTACCCATGTGTTGGAATTCAAGGACAAAAGAAGTACACGGACAACACGAGCAAGAAGAAGAAGCTTAGAAAACAACACAAAAATGATTATCACAAGTGAAGGTACAAAAATAAGTGACCCATTAGGGTTATATCCATATATATGAACAATGGGAAACGACCTTCTAAAGAGGGGAAAAAGTGCCTCGATAGCCCTAAGTGTGTTCAAACAGACCACTACGAAAATATATAAACAAATCCCCCCTGGGAGTGATACGATGAATAAGGAATTGAAACTCAAGTATAAGGAAATGCCATGCTATATAAAATGAAATAAATCCACAAAAGGAAGTAAGTCCAAAGCTTTGCAAAAAGTCTCAAACTTCTCCTTGGGCAGAGCATTTGTGAAAAGGTCTACAACATTATTTTGTGTGGGCACATAAGCCAAACTAATCTCTCCAATAGAGAGTCTCTCCTTGACATAATGATAGTGCACCTCGATGTGCTTTGTGCGAGCATGAAACATAATGCTCCTTACAATTGCCAATGCACTCTAAGTGTTAGTAAAAATCGTGGTAGCAAAAGATTGACCAACATCGAAATTAGCCAAAAGGCATAGGGTCCACACTGTTGGAGTTTATTGACCTCCAAAATATAGCTGGAAGTAGGTGGAACCCCCTAGGAACAAGTTGACCTTCTCGCAAACTCCATCACAGAAAACCAGTCATGATTGCACAGCTTACTGTTCTCTACTGGCTTAAAATTTTTTAAAATTGTAACCACATATACTAGAGACCAAGACCTTTCCAATTAGCCAAAGAACACTCAATTTGGATAAATACACAAGGAGATATGACCTCTCCAAGTTTGAGGTTTAATGGAGACCTTCAGTAGGGGGTGAACCCGAGAACACACACTACTTGCAGAGAGTACTACTCTCTGCTCAGAAATCCAATGATTATGAAAGATGAGAGTATGAAACTAGACAATAAGAGCTTTCAAATGAGCTATCAAACATGTAATTTGGATATATAATGAGGGAGATACAAGCTCTACAATCTCTGCATACAAAACTACAACAGCGTAGAGATACACATATGACTCTCTTGGACATCCCAAAAGATCACGACTTCTCTCCTCTTTTTATAGCATGGGGAACTAATTTAAAACCTTTCTAATACATCTAAATTCGTGGTAGACACTTGGGTGGAGATATTACATGACTCAAGTGCTCAAATAAGCAAAGTATTGATGGACTTTGAGAACTAACCACATCGACCTTCCACTAGGACACCACTGCAGCTCCCTTGTGACTCACTAATTTGACTCACCATGTTCTAGAACTCACGTGGTATTTTGGCTATATTTTATGAATAATATGAGCCTTCTTGAAGTATTTGAAGAATTCCCAAAGGTATTTACATAATTTGAAACTTGTACCCTACATAAAACAAATGTTCGCAACATTCTCCCCCTCAAGTTTCGAAGGGTATTTCCTTCATGCCAAGAATATAGTTGAATCTTTGAAGCTTTGTTCCATCCAAGGATTTGGTGAAGATATCTGCAACTTGATCCTTTGTTCCCACAAAAGAAACTTATACTTCATTGTTTATGGCCTTCTCTCGAACATAATGATAGTGAACCTCTATATGCTTTGTTCTAGCATGAAAAATAGGATTTGAGGTCATATGAATGCTGCTCAAGTTATCCCCATATATCAGTGGTACATCAACCTGCACATTCAAGTCATGAAACAACTTTTTAAGCCACATAACCTCAGTAGTAGCCAATGCTAAACCTCTATACTCAGCCTCTGTAGAAGATAAAGCAATTGTAGGTTGTTTCTTTGATCTCCATGTTAATGTCTTGTTTCCTGCTATTACCACATATCCACTTGTGGATCTTCTGTGATCTTTGCTTCCAGCCCAATCTGCATCACTAAAGACTTTAAGAGTTAGATCAGCATCATGACTATAAAATAATCCTTCGTTCATGGTACCTTTCAAATACCTAAGCACTCTTTTTGTTGCATGCATATGAGGTACTCTAGGTTCATGCATAAACTGTGACAATACTCCCACTGCATAGCATATATTAGGTCTAGTTTTTGTTGCATAAATCAAAGATCCTACCATGGATCTATATGCATTCATATCATGCAACTCATCACCTTCCTTTGCACTCAACTTTACATTACATTCCATTGGAGTAGAAACAAATTTACATTCCTGCATACCAAACATTTTCAGCATATCACATATATACTTTCTCTGTATCAACCACATACCTTCATCGCCATACACAATTTCAATCCCAAGAAAGTATCTAAGCAAAACAAGATCTGAAATTTTAAATTCATTTCCCAAATTACCTTTTATCTCTTCAATTGCTTTTGCATCATTCCCTGTAATCAACAAGTCATCCACATAAATGCATACATAGACACACATGTCATCTACATGTTTTACATAAAGTGAAGGATCAGCATGACTCGCTGTGTATCCTTGCAACATAAGATACTTTACCAACCTTGCATTCCATGCCCTTGGTGCCTGTTTAAGACCATACAATGCCTTCTTTAACCTGCATACATGATTAGGACATTTTGCATCCACATAACCATCTGGTTGTGACATATACACTTCTTCATTTAACTCGCCATTAAGAAACACATTCTTTATATCAAGTTGATATATATTCCACCTTTTACTTGCAGCTAAAGCCAACAAAGTTCTCACTGTTGCCATGTTTGCTACTGGACTAAATGTTTCCTCATAGTCCAATCCTTGAGTTTGATTATATCCTTTTGCTACAAGTCTAGCCTTACATCTTGACACACTACCATCACTATTTCTTTTAATCTTAAAAACCCACTTGCAACCAATTACCTTTTGTTTTGGTGTCTTTGGAACTAAATTCGAAGTCTTGTTATCCTGTAGTGCTTCCATTTTTTCTCTCATTGCTTTCTCCCACTTTTCATCTCCTTTTGCCTCATCATAACATGTGGGTTCATTTTCCTGCTCAACTTTTGTCATAAAAGCATAATGAGTATTCATGAAAGATTCATAAGTATACCTTTGAGGTTGCTTACTCACTCTTGAAGTTCTTCTTACCTCCAATGTAGATGTTCTTCCTTTCTTATTAGGAACCTTTGATGATTCTCCATACTCACATACATCATTAATTTCCTCTCCTTCATCATTAACTTCAACAAGTTTGAGTTTACCTTTGCTTTTAACACTTGGAGGTGACTCTTGCCTTAATCTTCCATTGAAAGGTAGCTCTCTTTCTTCATCCAAACCACTTTTCTCATCACTTAAACTTCTTGTGGGCTGAGGTAAGCACTCATCTCCTTCACCTGTATCTTCTTCATCTCCATTTATGACGTGCAAACTTTTCTTATCTACATACCATGAAAGTGATTCATCAAAATTTACATCTCTTGAAACAACCACCTTATTGGTATGAGGATTATAACATCTATATCCTCTTTGAGTATCTACATAACCAATAAATATACATTTTTCTGATTTCACATCAAGTTTTGATCTCACTTCACCAGGTACATGTACATAACATACACAAACAAATACTTTCAAATGACTTACACTTGGTTTCCTTCCATGCCATACCTCATATGGTGTCAAATGATGAACTCCAGCAATAGGCACTCTATTCATAATGTACACACTTGTGCTAACAGCTTCAGCCCAAAAAGAATTAGGCAAACACATATCATTTAGCATGCTTCTAGACGCTTCTGCTATGATTCTGTTTCTTCTTTCTGCGACTCCATTTTGTTGTGGAGTATACCTGCATGTAACTTCTCTTTTGATACCTTCATCATACAAAAAATCAGTAAAAGCTTGAGAGAAATACTCTCCCCCTCCATCATATCTTAGCTTCTTAACATATCTTCCTGTTTGCTTCTCGACAAATGATTTAAAAGTTTTGAAACAATCAAAGACTTCACTCTTATGTTTAATGAAATACACAAATGTCATTCTACTATGATCATCAATGAATGATACATAGTACTTATTACCAGCCAAGGATGCCTCTTTAGTAGGACCCCATACGTCCGTATGTATAAGGTCTAGCAATCCACTGCTTACATAGCTTGAATGCTTGAAAGGTTGTCCACTATGCTTACCCATTTGACATGCTTCACAAAGATGCACCATATGTTGCTTAGTAAGATCAGGTAATCCTTCAACAATCCTCTTCTTTGATAGCTCCTTTAACCTGTGTACATTCATGTGTCCAATCCTTTTGTGCCATAGATCAAGCTTTGCTATTCGATGCATACCATAAGAGAAATAGTTTGTATGATTTGGGTTTACCTTGAATGTAAACAATCTACCTTGTTTTTGACCTCTAGCAATTAACCTCCTTTGATTTGGATCCTCAATGAAGCAACCTTCATGATTAAATTTTATTTGCAAACCTTTTTCTACCATTTGACCAACTTACATCAAATTCTTAGTGATCGTTGGCACATAAAGTACATCCTTCAAGCAATTTGTCTTGATCTTATCCTGCATGACAACATCTCCAACCTGCATAATCTTATGTGTTGTATCATCTCCTGTTTCAACACGACCTTTACATGAAGGATTATGCATATTAGAAAACCATGAAGCATCATGTGACATATGGTTAGAACAACCCTCACTATTGCAATTCATCTTAGTTTCTACATTCATCATAAGAAGAGAATCATAATCTTCACTTTTACCTTCAACTGCATACTTTCCTTGTTGTTTACCTCTTCTTGAATAGCCTCCTCTTCGATTACCACCTTGATTATTTTCATTTTGATAACAATCTTTGGCATAGTGTCCATACCTTCCACATATATAGCAATTGTTGTTATCTTCACTCCTTTGTCTTTGATTGTAGTTGTAGTAGCCTCTCCTAGCTCTAGCGCTTGATCTTCCTCTTCCTCTTGTGTTGAAGAAGCCACTTGAAGTCCCTTGATCATTGCTCCTTCTTCCTCGACCTCTATTTGAACCTCTTCTACCACTGTTTCCACCTCTTGATGATCCTACATAAAGAGCTTGTCCTTGAGATCCTTTTTTATTTGAAGTAGAACCATTTAGATTTATCTCCTCGGTGACCATGAGAGCAACAAGTTGATCAAAGTCTGGTAATTCTCCTCTAACATAAATTGAAGTAATGAATGGTTTCCATCTCTCATCATCCTTGAGTCCGTTGAGAGTATGTGCAACCAAGTCGTCGTCCTCCACATGAGCTTGAATTGATCCTAGTTGATCTGCAATCTCTTTAACCTTCAACAAGTAATCATTGACCGATGTCCTTGTATCTTTCTTTATGTTATTCAACTCATTTTTTAGTTGAATCTTCCTTGCTCTTGTACCTGTAGCATACAACCTTTCCAATGCAAGCCAAACATCTCTACTTGTGTCTAGATCTTGTATGTGTCCTACCATTGAATCTTGAATATTTTGTGATAAAATGAATGTAACCCTTTTGTCTCTTTCATTCCAAAGTCTAAACTCCCTCAATTGTTGCTGATTTGGATCCTCTGGTAATATAGGTTTGATATCCGTTCCATCAATCAAACCATACAAGCCTCTACCTTGCAAGTATGTTGTGATTCTAAATTGCCATGCTTGATAGTTGTTCTTATCAAGCTTCTCTATTTGTGCATGTTGATCGCCCATTGTGTAAATACTAAAATTCCTCCTTTTGGATATATGTGATAAGAAGAAGTATGAGATTTACCTTTGTAATAAAGTCTATGCACCTTTCTTTGCTTGGATGTTGCTTGAGATGCTTCCTTGCTATCTCCTTCTACCTTTGTGTAGTGTCGATGATGAACCGCTACTCCAATAGCTTCAAATTCTTCATCAAGGTATTATAACCTTCTCCAAGCTTCAATTCCTTGCTTTGATACCAATGTTGGAGTTTATTGACCTCCAAAATAAAGCTGGAAGTAGGTGGAACCCCCTAGGAACAAGTTGACCTTCTCGCAAACTCCATCACAAGAAACTAGTCATGCTTGCAGAGCTTACTGTTCTCTACTGGCTTAGAATTTTTTAAAACTGTTTTAACCACATATGCTAGAGACAAAGAGCTTACCAATGAGCCAAAGAACACTCAATTAGGAGATATGACCTCTGCAAGTTTGAGGTTTAATGGAGACCTTCAACAAGGGGTGAACCTGAGAACACACACTACTTGCAGAGAGTACTGCTCTCAGCTCAGAAATCAAATGATTATGAAAGTTGACAATATAAAAGTAGACAGTACGAGCTTTCAAATGAGCTATCAAACATGTAATTTGGATATATAATGAGGGAGATACAAGCTATGCAATCTCTGCATACAAAACTACAACAGCGTAGAGATACACATATGACTCTCTTGGACATCCCAAAAGATCACGACTTCTCTCCTCTTTTTATAGCATGGGGAACTAATCTAAAACCTTCTTAATACATCTAAATTTGTGATAGACACTTGGGTGGAGATATTGCATGACTCAAGTGCTCAAATAAGCAAAGTATTGATGGACTTTGAGAACTAGCCACATCGACCTTCCACTAGGACACCACTGCAGCTCCCTTGTGACTCACTAATTTGACTCACCATGTTCTAGAACTCACATGGCATTTTGGCTATATTTCATGAATAATATGAGCCTTCTTGAAGTATTTGAAGAATTCTCAAAGGTATTTACATAATTTGAAACTTGTACCATACATAGAACAAATGTCCGCAACACACACACACTTAATAATAGTTGTGAAAGTTTCCCTATAATCATCCTCATAATTAGAAGTGTCCATAGTAATCTACTTCTTGTTTAACCAAGATATGCACGATCTACCACACATGAAGCAAAAACAAGTGGTGGAAACATGTGTCATAGCAACCAACCTAATGTTCACTAGTGTTGAAATTGATAATTGATTTTTCTTGATCCGTGGTGCATATAAGACATCTAACAATACCACCATCAGTGGTAGTGAGAATGACCTTTCCAAGTCCCATGACAAGATAAGAGGATTTTTTAGCACATGTGACAATACTCCCTATACGAGCAAGCTCAAGTGAAGCAAAGAAACTAGACTACAAGGTAATATGTTTCATTTCACCACTATCAAAGTACTAAACATCCGAGTCTACCACAAACCTACACTACTCATGAGAAGATAATGAGAAGTAAATTCCCATTCTTCATTCTGATGAAGGTTAGCATGCTCTACTTTTTGTGCAAAGGCCTCTACAACAACCATTCCATCCTCTTTCTTCTTTGCCTCTTTTGCAACCAATTTAGGACAACTCTTAATGACATGATCATTTGTTTTATAATATTTGAAAGAATGTTTTTGTTGTTTTTGTTTTCTTGTCATCTTTGCCTTCCTTCTTTGACTAAAGCATGCACATGGGTTCACCCATACAGGGAACTAGATCACTTGCACATGATTTATAAGCATGCACATGGGTTCACCCATATGGGGACCCAGATCGCTTGTATTTTCTACGAGGAGGAAAATAAGGCCTACTTCAAACTCCATGTAATTATTTGGGCAGGGTATTGAGTGTTTTAGAGGGGGCAAACATTGTGTTGATATATTTTGGTAGTGATGTGTGTGAAAACACTTAGGAACATCGGGCATATTTTTTTCCTCCTTAGGAGTTTTCTTCCCTTGACTTGTATATATGCCTATAACCCTAATTATTCACTTATCTTTCTACATTCACTTGGTAACAAAATCATTTTTTTGTTGTTCTCCAAGCTTCTTCTTCTTCTTTGTGTTGTTTATGTGCTTCTACAATCCTCAAATTCCAATAATTGATGTCATAAAACATCATCACTTTCTTTATGGCATCACCAACACTCTTCCAATTAGAGACTCATAATCACACGAAAACTGGAGATCATACTCAGAATCACATGAAACTGGTGATCATACTCAAGGTGATTAGGAGTTCAAAATTGCTTGCTTTTTCACGTTGGAATTTTGATTTGAGCTCATTTTAGCCTACATCACACTATTGCAATGAATATGCAGGCAATTCTATCCTTTTGTGCCAAAGATATATGTAGCTTTTGGTTTGCCAATACAAGCACCTCAAAGTCTATTATGGTCTAGTGAATCTCAATTTGGTATCTTTATTCAACTTTTTTGACTTAGAGTCAACTTTTACATTGAAGATAAGTTGGATCATTCTAATTCGCATTGTGGGCATACATGACGTGTCATGTATTCACAGTAAAAGGCTTTTGGAATATTGTGCAGGGTGTTGAAACACATCCTCCTATACCTACAAATATAGTGATTGCAAGTGATGTTGAAGATAATGATCTTCACTTTCCTAGTCATCTTGCAGTTCTTGTTGCACCTATTGTAAAGTAGCTTTATTGGATCATAGAGACACACACACACATGCATTGATTACTTTGTCTTCCAAACATGCCATTATCCCTCACATCCACTCTTGAAAAACAAAAAAAGATACTTGCGATACTCTTAGAACAATATACAAGACAAGAAATGAGGCTCATGTTGCTTACCTTCGAAAATAGTTGGAGAGTGAGCATATGAACAAAGAAGATTCAATGCATGATTTTTTGACAAAGATTGAGGATTTGAAAGAGAACTTGATTTTTGTTGATGAGATCTTGCTAGATATTTTAGTTATGAATACTTTTCTTAATGTTCTTCTAGATTCTTATGAGCAGATCGCTTCTATTCTTTAGTTGATGATGAAAGGAAATCCAATGCCTTAACTTTTAAGGACTTAGTCTTTTTATTGCTACAAGAAGATCATTCTAGGTAGAATAGGTCAATCATGTGTGTTGTAGATCAAGCATTCTTAGCTAGTTAGAAGGGCAAAGGTAAATGGAGCTCGTCTACTAGTAAGCAAAATTCTGCTAAATCAAGTTAAGCCTAAACTATAAATCTAGACTTTTATTAATCATTGCCAATAATTTTCAGAGTATTGTGAAAGCTAAGAAGTGGAAACACACTTCCATGCGATATTTGAAAGTTTTTTTGCACCAAAAGATTATCGACAAAATCATCAATGACCCTCTAAGCGCACCAAAAAGAGACTACTTAGAAATGTTTCTTGATGCCGAATAGGAAAAACTCCTCTGATTCGATTAATCTTTATTTCATAAATAACCTTACGAGGTCTGACACCTGAAGAGAGAGCAATAAACATTCAAATTTGAATAAACATTCAAATTTGAAAGGCTACTAGGAAATCACCGACTAGAAACTATGTTTGCAAGTGCCATTTTACAAGTTTTCCAAAGGAATTCTCGAGATAATTTTTCAACTTTGAAGCTTTGGACATAGTTCAAGTCCCGAAGAGCAGACAACAATAACAAATAAACAATTTTAACATCGTTTGGTACCTTAAGTAAGGGCATAGAGAATCCCTCCTTGCATGATTGAACTTTGTCTAAAATAGGTGGGAAAAATGCTCTTTTCCTTTCCACTTAAATTTTTACTCCTTGTGCTTTTGTTCCTTGTTCTCCACGCCCCTTGAGATGCATCTTTTGTTCACGTCCTTCTTGTGCTCTTTTTTTTCTTCTCTTTACCCCTTGCTTCTTTTCTTCTTGGACTCTCCTCATTCCTCCCATCCATCTCTCCTTGATCATCCCTTCCTTATTCCCTCCTTCTCCTTTCACATAGTATCTTTGGAAATCACGTGGAGATGCACATAAGAATGTGCATGCAATAGGTATTAACCTTCTATGTATTCTCATTTCCTACTTCCTCCCTTCCCCTCTTCTTTGCTTCTTCTCCTTACTTCTCTCCTTTCTTTGCTTGTTTCCATACTCACCCTTTATCCTCTTCTCTTTCCAAGTGAAGAAAGAGATTAATGGTAAGCCTCCTCCTATGCTCCTTCTCTCTTCTTCTTCTTCTTCTTCTTCTTCTTCTTCTTCTTCTTCTTCTTCTTCTTCTTCTTCAGGAGACAACATGCCTAAGCCAAAGAAGCCGTCTTTGAAACCATTGCATAGCCAGAGAGGTAGATGGATGTATATGGAAGGAGATATGGAATTTTATATGCATAAGAACTGGGAAGGAGATAGAGATGTGAGAGAAGGTTGAGAAAAGTTATAGGAGCTGAGAAAAGGTGGGTTGTCTCTTATCCCACATGCGCAAAAAGTGTTGCTCGAATGCCTCAAATTGCATAGGGACACTTTAATTGGTTCGTCAAAGGGAGCTAAGGAGAAGAAGGAACACTCTCCTCTCCCATTCCCTCATGCAGTTGCATGAGGGAGGAGGAGGAAAGAGAGAGAGAGAGACACTGAGAGAGAGAGAGAAACACACACACACAAATCTTCTCTCTCTAGTCTCCATTTCCATAGTCATGCTTGATCAATAGTGCATGGGCACATATCCATTGAGGGAAGAGAAGATCCTAGCTCATAATGGGATCTGATACCACCTTTTATGAGGTGAAATCTTCACACACACACACACACACACAATATAGATGATCTAATGGCCTTAGCCCCACAATAGCGACCATTATATAGCTCATGATAATTTGTTGAGGAACTATGTCCTCCACACCTTTCCCAACCCACTTGCCTACTAAAGTAGTGGCCAGAATGTAAAGCTTCATTGCCGCACATCCCTTCCTAAGGTCCAAGTTCTTACTTTATAACACATCTCTTTGATGTCACAAGAAAGGAGATAAGGAGGAGAGATCACTCACACACTCTCACACTCAAAGAAGAGCACACACAGATCGAGGCAAGAAAGAATGATCATCATCATCTTCTTCTTCTTCTTCTATTACATAAAGATATTATACAAGAATGACCTAATACAACAATACAACCATTGCAATATATAAAGACCAATAGATAAAGAAAATCCTAATGTCTACGAATGAGTGAGCAGGCAAGAAATGAATGTACCATGACTCTCGATAGATAAATCTAGTAAAGTTCAGTGAAGTGTCCCTAACATATAATGCCATGACCACTATACATGTCAAAGAAATGAAAAAGTGATATGTGCCATCCTGGATCATCACATGTTGAGCTTGATATCTCAACACTCCCCCTCAAGCTGAACATCATGTCTTGTAATCCAAGCATCTTCTGAAACTTCTTCAACTTCTCAACTCCAAGTGATTTAGTGAAAATATGAGCAACCTGCTCCTCTGTCCTTACATAAAAAAGGTCAATATCACCTGCTAATACCTTTTTTGTGATGAGATGATAATCCACCTTGATATGCTTTGTTCTAGCAAGAAAAACAGGGTTTCATGCTAACTATATGCTACTAAGATTATCACAAAAGATGATGATAGGCTTTTGCCCTTCCATGCCTAAATTTGCAAGTAGCATCTCTAGCCATGATGCTTCACATGCTTCAATTGCAGCACCTCTATACTTAGCCTCTACAGTCAACAAAGCAACAGTGGGTTGCTTCTTAATGCTCCATGTAATAGCTGCACTTCCAAGAGAGAATAGAAAGCCACTAGTAGATCTTCTATCTGGAATACTACCAACCCAATCTACATCGGTGTATCCATGAACCTGCAATCCTACACTAGCTTCATAAAACAATGCATAATCCAAAGTAGCACTCACATATCGTAGACTGCATCTAAATTTGTCTTCTTGGGAACATGCATAAATTGACTTTCAAGTCCAAGAATGTAGCTTAGATGAGGCCTTGTAATTGTGAGATATATCAAACTTCCCATAATTTTCATGTACATAGTAGCATTTTTTCTAATGCTTCACCTAATGTAGTGTCCAACTTCAAATTATGATCTAATGGCATAGAAATTGGTTTACAATCATCCATACCATGGTTTTGTAGCATACTCAAGGCACATTGCCTTTGTGACATCCATATACTTGTTTTTGTATGTATAAAGTCAATGCCCAAGAAATAGCGAAGCATACCAGGATTTTTCATGTCAAATTCTTGCTTAAGGAGTTGCTTTACCTCTAAAATGCTTTCTTCATTATCACCATCTACAATCAAGTCATCAAGATAAATAGCCACAATCATGATCCAATCATCACCCTTCCTTGTGTATAATGAGTGATCTACATCACACAGAGAAAATCTAATGGTGGTTAAATAATCAGCAATCATTGCATGCCAAGTATGAGGGGCTTGTTTAAGCCCATATAAAGTCTTCTGCAACCTTCAAACATATATTGGGTGCTTTGAATCCTTATATCCTTATGACTGGTCCATGTATACTTCTTCCTGCAACTCACCATGTAAGAAAGCATTCTTCACATCCATCTGATGCAAAGTCCATCTTTTTGTTGTAGCTAATGCAACAAGTGCTCTCACAATAGACTTTTAGCTACAGGGCTGAACATTTCCTCAAAATCAATGCCATATGTCTATGCATATCCTTTTGCTACCAACCATGCTTTATTCCTGCTTATGCTACCATCATTGTTGGGTAGTAGGGTGTGCACACATTCTCTTTTGTACATGGGAACCCTCCCTTGATCTTGAAAATACCCCTCTTTGTATATATTTAGAGTTTCACATGAGAACACCCTCTTAGGACACTTCTTGATCATTCTCCAACACTATGGTATAGAGTCTTGCAAATAAATCCCACTTTTGGGTTTTTGCAAAAAAATAAAGGCAAAATACCGTGGAGTAAAAATCGCATGCCCATTTTTGAGATATGAGGAGATTTGAGAAGATATCCTAAGATATGGTAGTTAGACACATGCTCCCTTTTTGACTAGTCATAGGAGAGGACTCTTTTACTCTTAGACTTTGTGCATTCTTGTATTTTGTCTTTGAGTGTGATAGTGAGGTGTGTGTGTGTGCATGTTTGTATTTCCTTTGTGTGTAAGTAGAATGTTGCAATTTCTTGTATTTTACACTTGTGACAAGGATCCTTGATGAGCTTCTCTCTATGTTCTCAAGGGTTTGTGGCATAGCTTGGAGCTTATCGCCAATAGCTTAAGCATGTTGGAGGGTTGGTTGGATGAATAGAGAGTCTCCCTTGAGCTTTCCTCTTGCTTCCATGCAAAGTGGTGTGGGTCTTGGCTTCCCTTGGGTATACTACAACAACAATTTTGCTATTGTTGCTAGGGACAATGGCCGTTCATCACTTGGAGAGCTCAAGAACATGTGGTAAGATATTGATTTGTAATTTTTTCTACTTATACACCTAGGTTATGTGTAATGGCATGGCATTGGCACCCTTTCTTTAGACCATTTGCTCCCCATATCTTATTTTTGGTAGTGTAGTTTTAGTTCACTTTTGTTTGTGGCACAAGAACACCCCCTAATCCCCTTTTCTCTCTCACTCTCACACATACACACTTCTTGTTGGCATACAAGTCATATGAAGAGCATACAAGCACAACAGAGCAGTCATGCACAATACAGCAACAAGGCCTAATCATTTTTTTCCATGAACTACTTCCACTTTAGTGATTTTCATCACTACACACACATTGTAAATCCTGTTTTTGGTAGAATAGACTCCATTTTGTTCAAGACGAGGAGTCCTCGAGCTTGAGGAGTATTAGAATTAACTACATACCAATTTTCATAATTTTTAGACTCCATTTGAGCCCTCAAATAGGCTCCAGAACCTAATTTTTAACTAGGCCGGACACTAGGTCTGGACAAGGCCAAAGCTAGTCAGAAAACTATAAAAAGAGCTAGAGAGCTCATTTTTGGGGGTAGATTGTTTGTGAATTGAGCTTATGTAAGAGATTTTTTTTACTAATGCAAAGAACTCCATTGTTCCTCTCCTTGTTCTTGCCTTGTGTGCACGTGTATGTGTGTGCATGTTTGTGTGCTTCTCACTCACGCACTTGTGCCTTCACTTGCTCATAGTCTTCATACTAGGCCTCACGTCTCCACGGATTGACAATTATGAGGTGGATCTTCTCACGTTGGTACTCACCATTGTGCTAGAGTGACACCAAATTTGGCATCGTTGTCGGGGAGAGAGCTTCGAGGACGAGAGTGTGGTGGTAAGACGTAGAGTTGAGACATTGGAGTCATAGGTAATATCCTTTCTTTTCCTTATTTTTCTTAATTTTTGCTTCTCTTTGCATCACCATCATCACCATCATCATCCTCACCATCTTCCACTTCCATCTCCATCTTCACAAAAATTTTAGTTGTTTGGTCATATTCCACTCCCCACCTCATCTCACTTGTGAGAGAGAGCGAGAGAGAGCTTGCATGCTATCAGTTTTTGTGCGTTTTTTGAGCTTTTACTGCAGGACCTTGTTGTACCACCATCTCTAGTAGCTTGCGCAGGTACGACAGACTCTGCACAGATCCCGGGACGATGACCTCCATCTATCGCGACAGACAGAAAAACTTAATATTTTTTGAATGCATGTTTGGAACGATAACCTACACCATGAGAGCACTCCAAATCACTAAAAAATTCTAAAAATTTTGCGTTTTTTCAGTCTATCGCGACAGAGAGCACCCCACGACAGAGACCGTCTATCGCGACAAACACCGTCTATCGCGATAGACCAAACCACGACAGACGACAGATAGCGTCTATCGTGACAGACACCCGTCTATCGCGACAGACCAAAACCACAACAGACGATAGAGGCCATCTATCACGACAGACACCCCGTCTATCGCAACAGACCAAAACCACGACGGATGATAGAGGCTGTCTATCGCGATAGACACCCGTCTATCGCGACAGACAGAGACCCATGATAGACCCAGTCTATCGCGACAGACAACGTCAATCGCGACAGACCAAACCACGACAGACGATAGATAGCGTCTATCGCGACAGACACCCGTCTATCGCGACAGACAGGACCCATGATAGACTCCGTCTATCGCGACAAACACCATCTATCGCGACAAACCGGCCCATGCGACAGTCAGGGTCTATCGCGACAGACACTGTCTATCGCGATAGACAGACATTTTCGGCAAAAAAAATAGAGGGGTAAATTTTTGAAAATTTAGGCTAAATTTTGGGCATATTTGCATACTCAATTACTCCCACACTCACAAAGGCCTTAGAGAAATGCACTAAACTCCTGAAAGGATCTGTTTGTCTTTTTAACTCCCCAAACCGTGAAATGTCACAACTTTTTCATATGAAATCCATTTTTTGAGCTCTAGGGCTTGTCAAAAAGCTCGTGGCATATACTACACGCCCTCAACTATTTTTTATAAGAATAATGCATTGATTTTCAGATAGGGTATTTTGAAGTTAACCCTCTGTGGGTAGTTACACCAAGGGAGCTCTAGAGAAAATTTTCTGGCAATAGAAAAGGGGGAAAAAAGGGTCATTAAAAGTGTCTGAACTAAATTGTCTGTCAATTGAGGATGAAAAGTGGAGCTAAACTTTGAATTGTTACAGGATCATTAAGAGCTTTTGGAGACAGCAAAGCAAGTGCCATTGTGTGCAAGCTTGGGAACGCGCTTCCTGGGTAGACGAGCATAGCAAGAAGAAGCGACTTGAGGTTGGAACATCTCTTAACCCCCTCAGTCCATTCTTAGCATAGGTTAAGTGAGAGTAGTGGTCCAAATTGACTAGAGCTATGTTGACAGTATACGGGAAGAAGCAAGTACGGACACACATGCAGATCTAGCACTAAGGCAACCCTTCATTTTTTTTCAAAACCCTTACATCATTTTTAAGTGAGTCTCATCACAAAAAAACCCTTGTAAATATCATTTCACCTTTTTGTAGCTCCATTTTGTACAAGCCGAGGAGTCCTCAAGCTTGGGGAGCCTTAGAAGTAGTTGCCTGCCAATTTTCATAATTTTTAGATCTCGTTTGAGCCCTCAAATAAGCCCTGGAACCTAATTTTTAACTAGGCCGGACACTAGGTCTGGACAGGGCCAAAAGCTAGTCAAAAACTATAAATAGAGCTAGAGAGCTCATTTTTGGGAGAGCTTCTTGTAGTTGAGCTTGTATGAGAACTTGGTTGCAATAGAAGTGATTCCATTGTCTTACTCTCTTTGTTCTTGTCGTGTGTGCGCGTGTGCGTGTATGTGTGTGCATGCTTGTGTGCTTCTCACTCACGCACTTGTGCTTCCACTTGCTCGTGGTCTTCATACCATCCTCACGTCTCCCCGGATTGACATTAAAGGAGGTGCTACTCATCGCTGAGCTACACCAAATTTTGGCGCCGTTGCCGGGGATCGAGCTTTGAGGACGAGCGTGTGATGGTAAGACGTAGAGAGGACGCGTTGGAATGGTAAGTAGTAGGTAAATTTCTGATTTTTTTTCCATCTCCATCTTCATCTTCACCTCCTTCTCCATTTCCACCTCCACCTCCTTCTCCACTACATATCCCCTCTTCCCTATCATTCCCTCATTTGTTGTGTGCGAGTTTGAGAGAGAGCGATTGTGCATGCTTGTCTTTGTGTGTTTTTTGCATGTTTCTTGCAGGTGGCAGCTCCATCATCATCTCCAGCAAGCTCAGCAGGTACAGAAATTGTCTGCACAGTCCCCGAGGCGTTGAGCTCGAGCTATCGCGACACTCCGAAAATTTCACCCAATCACGATTCTGAGTGCACCACGACACTGCGTAGGCCTAGAGCTCCCAGGATCACTAGATAGAACAGAAAAATTCACCATATCCCGAGCTATCGCGACACCTCGAGGTATCGCAACACCTCACGAGCTATCGCGACACCCCGACCTATCGCGACACTTCACGAGCTATCGCGACACCCCGACCTATCGCGACACTTCACGAGCTATCGCGACACCTCACGAGCTATCGCGACACTTCGACCTATCGCGACACCTCACGAGCTATCGCGACACCCCGACCTATCGCGACACTTCACGAGCTATCGCGACACCCCGACCTATCGCGACACTTCACGAGCTATCGCGACACCCCGACCTATCGCGACACCTCACGAGCTATCGCGACACCCCGACCTATCGCGACACTTCACGAGCTATCGCGACACTTCACGAGCTATCGCGACACCCCGACCTATCGCGACACTTCGACCTATCGCGACACCTCACGAGCTATCGCGACACTTCGACCTATCGCGACACCTCGACCAGACCTATCGCGATACACGGCTTTTAACGCATGAAAATTTAGGGTTAATTTTTTTAGTGATTGGAAGGGTAGTTGAGCTTAATTTTAGGCACCTTGGTATAACTTTAGAACCTTGGAAGTGGGCAAAAGGCCTAGAAACCAGAGAGGGATCTCCTGAACCCTGAGTGCCTGTTTTGACCCTTTAGTGCCTGAATGGTCATAACTTGACCATACGAACTCCGATTGATGAGATTTTGGTCTCGTTGGAAAGCTCGTTGAGAATCCCACGTGGACCTCGACTCGTTTTTGTAAGAATCATATGCGGAGTTTTAGAACATGCATTTTTAAGTTGACCTTTAGGTGGAACTAAGTGGTTCTCAGATTCAGGGGGTACAGTGAACTACTCCAAGGGGGCTGAAATTATTGAAGTGTGTCTTTCAATTACTTGTGGCAATAGAGCTATACTAACAGGTGTGCTTTTGCAGGAACTTTGTGCGCGCTCAAGGCAATCCAAAGCAAGCTAGCAAGGGTGAGTACCAAGCTTGGGAGAAGGCTTCCTGGGCTTGTGTAGCAGTCTGGTCAACCAGCTAATTGAGGTTGGAAGATCTCTCAACCCTCCTTTGTCAATTCCTAGCCTAGGCTAAGTACGACTTAGGTGTGGTAATTAATTAGGGCAACGTTAGGCACGAATCAAGTCCAAGAATATTAATCAACAAAGTGCAAGAAGTAAATAGGTCTTAAGTGCGAAAACCCTAAAGGACAAAAGGTAAACTGGAGTCGATCACTTATCAAGTGCGGAAATTCACTTAAGTACTCCTGACGACGCGATTTCAGACAAGACCATAAACATAATATTCAACTAAAAAGAACAAAGTGATTGGTGCAAAATCAACCTGCAACGAGAGTGTGCTTGGGTTCCAGGGGATAAATAAATCAGGCTTATGAACCTTAGATCAGGCAGACACTTAGGCCGAGACAGACAGAGCCTCAGATCTTCTGAAGCTAGTGTCAATCACACTGCCAGGTCTTGGGCCTAGCAGTTGAGTGATTATCCATACATTCCCAGATCAGAAACAAGTGATTCTGAGATGTCCTATCACATGGAGAGACCAGTAGGTAGTTCAGGGTTGGCTTATCTAGAAAAGCCAGAGGGACCTTACAAGACTCAGCTGGAATACATCAGGACGAATCGTCTAGGTGCTCGCATCTACGAAGACGGACTGAGAAGATCGGTGGTCCAGATTAAGAACCCCGATCAACCCCATGGATTAGCCCACCCGGTAGTCAAGTTTGAGAATGGAGCATACCTAGATAAAGAGGGGACTATATATGTAGTCACCACTCTCCCTGATAGAACTGATGAGTTTGGAAATGTGATTGCGGAGACCGACATGGGTGATATAGAGCAAGGGAACTTAGAGAGAGAGCCAAGAACTCCCCGTGGTAAATCTGTCTTGACCAGAATCATGACTCCAGAGTGGATTCCACAGGATAATAAAAGCATAGATCTGCTTTTAAACCGAGAAACCGATGAGGTTTTTTGGAGATATAAATCTCCTCAATCTCAGGAAGTGAGTGCCCTCACAATCTATGAGTCAAGTAACCTACCTAGACAATGCATCAGAGAGAATCTTCGTGGTCACTGAGCTTGGCAGACATGCCTACACATGGAAGGGAGAATTTGTTTTTCCCCAACCAAGGTCTACTGTGTCCTTTGGTCACCAAGGAGCTGGGACCTCCCAAGCTCATGGGGCTCAGAGAGATAGAAGTAGAGACAAACCTGAGGTAAGTTTCGCCAACTCCCCGGGAAGAGAAAGAACGGGAACAGAAAGGAATAGAGTGGAACCTGAGAGACATAGAACCCCATGGAATCACAGGGACATTGATGATTTTCCTTTGCCAAGGCCGAGAGAACACACTAGGACCCTGCGACCAACTCAACTGGTGAAGTCCATGAAGAATTATTTCGATGGCACGGGAGACCCTTATGACCATGTGGCAGAATTTCGACAAGTGTTGAAAGCTGAACAGGTGGAGGACCTATTCACACAATATAATGCTTTCGGTCTAACCCTTAGGAACACTGCCCTTACGTGGTTCCAACCACTGAATGAGAGGCATTTCAGAAACATAGACCAACTCTTAGAGGCATTTATTGTTGAGTTTTCTAAGAGTGGAATCAGGCATAACACCTCCTCACTAATTCATAGCTTCAAACAAACACCTCAAGAGACGGTCAGACTAGCTGGAAGAAGATTTAGACAATACCTGGAGAGATGCCCTATGCCGGAGTTACCCACACCAGCCAAACAAGTGGCCTTGTTCCTAGACGGATTGTTGAGCACTAAGCTCAGGTCATATGTGTACCTGAAGGACCCTAGAACGATAGAGGAGTGCGTGCGCATGTGCATAGACATTGAGGACAATCTAGGTGAGGAATTAGAACTATCAAAAGTCTATAAGGATTCTGATAGCTCTAGTAACATGACATCTGGTCAATCCACATCCATCGAGGAACTTGCAGAGAAGGTAGCCCAAAAACTAGGTGTCTCTAGCAAGAAAATTCCAAGATTTGCCCCAGTTAAGCGGTGTTACAATTGTGGCGGTGAACATATGGCAAGTGTATGCCCCATTATGGCCCAACCTCAAGTGAATCCTAGTAGCCAGTACTGCACCATAGAGCGCAGGTACACCAATCACACGGCACAAGACTGCCCATATAACAAACAAACTGTTAGGCAAAATTATCCTCAGCCATATCCACAACATGGTAGGTACCAGAATCAGTACCCATCACCACAATACAACAGACCACAACAAACTTATCAGCCACCTTATCAAGGGCAGCAGAGACCTCAACCAGTCTTAGTGCAGCAACCCCCTGCTCCAACCAATGTGATCCCAGTGAAATATGCATCTACTGAAGAAAATCCGAATAGAGCCATAGTTCCAGTCACCCCATTGCTATCAGACAGTGATCTAAGTGACCATAGTTTTGACTCCACACATATTGATAGCCCACATGCTTACTACATGCAGTCACCCGAGCATAACGAGTCATACTATTATGAGGACCCAAGTGAAAATAGTGGGGAACCTGAGTATTCTAATGTTCTGTACACAAACCCCAACCCTAGACCTCAACCTAGACAGGTACGACCTCCATTTCCTAGAGGACCATGCTTCAGATGTCAGGGAGATCACCTTATACGTGATTGTCCACTGCCTACCCCTACACAGCCTCAACCAGTAACCATTCAGGGCTTTTGTCAAGATTGCGGGAAAGAGCATCTCCTACGAGATTGCCCGAAGAACCCTAATAACATGCCTAAAATCACTCCTATCAATGTTGTTGGGTTAGTTGTAGACTCCACAGGGAGTGTGACTTCCACTGCACCTGTGCAGGTGATCACAAGAGCCCAGGCACTTCAACAACACCAAGGTGTTGGTCCCGAAAAGAGCCCCGAGGTGAGTGAAACAAAGAGCATACCCAAAAAGAGAACTAGCGCCTGGAAGGATAGTCGTGAAAGAATGAAGAGGCAATGGGCAAAAAAGATAAACGAACTTGAAGAAAGCGTGAGAGAAACCAAGGCAAAAATCACAGAGATCACATCTCAACCGCACTCCCACACACTTCCACCACTACCATCCCCATCACCCTCCATTTCTCCACCCTCTAATACACCCCTCGTAACCCACCCACCACCTCGAGTAGGATCAGTATTAGCTGACCCCACTCCTGAAGGCTTGGACATGATGTTCAAGGCCTACCAGGCTCGACTTCAAGAAGGGCCAACAGCTGCAAACCTAGACAAGAGTTACCCTAGAGCAGATTTAGAGATTGAACGGATGAAAATGTGCATGAAAATGGTAGAACAAGCTCAAGCTATACTTGAGACTAGTCAAAAGTTCAATCAGACAAACTCTGTCAAGCCGGATTTGCATTTCCAAGGCTTACTAGAAAGATTAGAGCAGTTGGTAAACAAATCACAAGTTTCTTTACCTCCACAGGCTCAACCAGTTGTTGAAAGAGGAAGCTCACCACCAAAGGGAGCTTATGTTCCTAATTCCACGGATGCTGGAATACCTCCTTCAATTCAACAGTACTCTCAAGAGTTCTTGCGGGAAATACAAGAAGAGAAATGGGCCAAGGAGAAGGGTAATTCCCCTCCTATTCCTGAGATTGATGATCTTCATGATCAATTTCCCCAAGACATTCTGTCTATCTATGGAGATCAAACAGAGCAACAAGAGGATGAGAGATTAGATTTTGAATCTAATTCTTTACAGGAGTTGCCTCATTTCACAGGCCCATGGGAATCTGAATCTCTCCAGATCAGAGCCCCCACAATATTGGTAAGAAATGAAGACTCAGTGATTCCAAGAAACACTGATGTTGTGAAGAACACTAAGGTTCAATGTCATCTCACTGTAGAGGAGCTGCTCAAGGCAAAACCGGAGCTCTGGAATCATGTGAAGGATCAGGTTCCAGAACTTGAATCCAATACACCAAAAGTAGGCTCTAAGAAAAAAATACCAGAGATACCTCTCGACAAGATAGGAGACATGAGCGAAGGTGAAGAAGGTAACACTTATCTTTCGATCACCTATCAAGGTTACACAACCAAAGCAATTGTGGATTCGGGTGCTGGTGTTGCTATTGCGACCACTTCCTTGTGGAAGCGATGGGGCAAACCCACCTTAAGACCAACGAGGATGAAACTTCAAATGGCAGATGGTCATTTTGAAAGGCCTCTCGGATTGCTTGAAGGGATAACTCTAACCACTTGTGGTGTAGAGTTTGAACATACATTTGCTATATGTGACTTTGAGAAGAATAATGTTTACGAGATGATCCTAGGAAGACCTTTCCTACGACAATTGCAAATAGTACAAGATTGGGGAACCAACTCCTTGTACTTACAGCACTTAGGGGTCACCACCAAGGTCAATCTGAAGGATTACACCTTCAGAGATGTACCACCCCTACAGTGGAATCCTATACACAAAGCGAAAGAAGATTCTATCTCCGTGCATTCAGGAAGTTCACTTGAACCATCCTGGCTGCACGAAGATACTCACTTGTGGATGTGCAAGGTCGCGGAGGAAGAGGAAAAGCGCCTAAAAGCGAGAGAAGAAGGAACTCCCCCAGGAGATAGACCGATAAAAGACCCAGCCTATACACCAATGATATTTCCAGATGAGGAATTTGAGCCTCATGGTTGGGCAGAAATCCTAGCTACCATGGACATTGCAGTTAATGAGGAACAATGGACACCCCATTGTGATGAGGAGGGTTATGACATTTCAGTGTTCATGTGTCAGCCCTTGTTGGAAGAGTGTGATCCTAGTGAGTTCATAGAAGAAGAAGAGGATAACGATGATCTAGAATCCATTGTGATGGATACATACTTTGACTCAGAGGAACACTACTTAGAAGACCTAGGAGTGTTAACCCAAAAGGAAGAAGAACCCCTTGCGAGTATTAAAACGATAAGTTCAAAGAAAGGAAGTGAAGGAGGTCAAAAGAAAAAGAAAAGAAAAGCAGCGAGACAAGAAGAGGAAGAATCATTGTTTGAAGTACCAGAAAATTTCAAGAAATATGAAGTGGAAGACCGGAAAATTTTGGTACGAATGCCTAAGAGAGAGGCCATTATAGGAGAAGCATATGATAATAAAGAAAAGACCAAAAAAATTGTAGTGACCATTGAAGGGAACGAAGAGCGATGTACGTACATAGGAGACGACCTAAGTGCAGAGGAAGAAGCAGAGCTTGTAGCTCTATTAAGGGAATATAGGGATGTGTTCGCATGGCACTATAGAGACTTGAAAGGAGTAGATCCAGAGATTTGCTCTCATACGATTCCGATGACCGGTGATGCCAAGCCCACCAAACAAAAACCCTACACATATAATGACAATTATGCAGCCAAAATAAAAGAGGAAATTGACAGGCTGATTGAAGCCGGATTCATCTATGAGATTGAGCACACTGAATGGGTGTCCCCCATTGTAGTGGTGCCCAAGAAGAATGGGAAATTGCGAGTGTGCATTAACCTTAAAAAAGTCAATGCCGCTACGATCCGAGATAGTTATCCTCTTCCAATCACCGAACATCTATTGGAGCGTGTTGCAGGCAAGGAAGTTTACAGCTTCCTTGATGGATTTTCAGGTTACAACCAAGTAGCCATTGCCCCCGAAGATCAGCACAAAACGGCCTTTGCCACAGAATGGGGAATCTTTGCATTTCGTGTGATGCCATTTGGGCTCACCAATGCACCTGCAACATTCCAAAGACTCATGTGTCATGTCTTCAAAGAGTTCTTGCGAAAGAGCTTAGAAGTATATGTGGATGATCTGTGCGCTCATTCCCAAGAGAGAAGTTACCACATCCCTGAGCTCAGGCAAATCTTCAACAAGTGTAGAGATTATCGAGTGTGTCTGAATCCAGAGAAGTGTGTGTTTATGGTACGACAAGGTAAGATCTTAGGTCACATTGTTTCTAAGAATGGAATTTCAACAGATGAAGACAAAGTAAGAGCAATAGCAGAGTTGCCCAGACCAAGGAATGTTAAAGAGGTACAAGCCTTTATGGGCCATTGTGGATATTACCGTAGGTTTATCCACATGTATGCCATCATAGCTAAACCTCTTTATGGGTTGTTAACAAATTTTGAATGGAGCGAGGAATGCGAGACTTCCTTCAACGAGCTGAAGAGACGTTTGTGCACAGCACCAATATTGACTACTCTGGATTGGAGCAAACCCTTTCATGTCCATGTAGATGCCTCCAATCATGCAATAGGATGTGTGCTAGCACAACCCACAGGTGAAGGAAACCTAGATTTGCCGATAGCATATGCTAGTAGGCAACTAAATGCAGCTGAACGAAATTATACCACAACGGAAAGAGAAGGCCTAGGTATGGTATATGCTGTGAAGAAGTTTAGACACTATCTATTGGCCAATAAGTTCAAGTTTTTCACTGATCATCAAGCTTTACTATATTTGGTCAATAAACCTTGCAATACAAGCCGCTTAGTAAGATGGTTCCTCTTACTAATGGAATACGACTTTGAAGTTGTTGTCAGGAAAGGTAGAACCCATCTTAGGACAGACCATCTTTCTCGCATCACTTCAGGAGAGCCACCGCAAGGAGTGTCTGATGAATTGCCCGATGCTTATCTGTTCAATTTAGAAGTTGTTCCTAAATGGGCAAATAAGTTGGTACCAGTCCTAACCTTCGGGCCTGCAAATAAAAATGTTAAAACAAGCAAAGAGGAAATTGTAAAATTGCTAAAGTATCAAATATTAGCCGGAAGTATGTACAAGCAAGATACCGAGGGCGTATTAGCTTGTTGTGTCGAGGATGATGAACATGCTAGTTGGTTGCAACAAGCCCATGAGGGACTGCTAGGAAATCACTACCCTAAACAACGAACATTGCAGAATCTAAAACGTTTAGGGGTGTATTGGCCTAGCATGGACAAAGAAATACAAGAGTGGATCCACAATTGTCCAGTGTGCCAGAAGAGACCCCCAGTGGAGCATGCCACTCTTTATCACGTGTCATTAATCCCAGATTGGAGTGCTCCATTGGTTGAGTTCATGAGATCGGGAACATTGCCCAATCAGGCTAGTCTTGCAAGAAAACGGAGCATGGAGCAAGAGGCTCAAGACTATGCCTTAGTAGGAGACAACCTATATCGAAGAGGCAAGGATGGTTACCTAAGACTGTGCGTTCATGAATCAGACTATTTGAAAGTCTTAGAAACGGCACACAGCGGTGCTGCAGGTGGACACTTTGGGCCGGACAGAGTAATTAAGACCATTCTATTCTCGGGACTTTGGTGGCCCACTCTTCATATGGATGCACACTCTTATGTGAAGAGTTGCGACACATGCCAACGTGCCCAATATCCGATAAGAAAAGATGAAATGCCCTTAAGGCCAATGATGGGAGGACGTGCATTTTCAAAGTGGGGTATAGACTTTGTAGGTCCCATCAACCCCCCAGCTAGAAACTCCCATGCAGAATACATTATTGTAGCCACAGATTACCTTACAAAGTGGGTGGAAGTAAAGGCCACGACAAAGAATGATGCTCAAACGACGGCTAAGTTCTTATTCGAAAATGTGTTCACTAGATATGGGTTACCAATAGAGTTGGTTAGTGATAGAGGTACGCACTTCTTGAATGAGGTCATTGAAAATCTCCTTCAAGAATTCATGGTGACACATAAAAAGTCTGCACCCTATCACCCACAAGCTAACGGAGAAGCCGAGAGCACGAATAAGATCCTATGTAACGTATTGACGAAACTTGTAAACAATAAACGCTCTGACTGTGACAAACAACTTCATCATGCTGTTTGGGCATACCGAGTTGCTTACAAAACGGTACTCAATGCCACCCCCTTTCAGATGGTCTTCGGACAAAATGCGGTGCTACCATTAGACTTCCTAATCCCAGCTTTAAGAGTAGCACAAGAGCATGAGTGGAATGGACATGAGTTGTCCTCTAGGATCTTTGATCTAGAGCGTTTAGGTGAGACGAGGCTACGAGCAGCAGCAGGCATCTATGCTGCAAAAAAAACGGCAAAAGGCATACTTTGATGCCCATGTGAAGGATAAGGGCTTGAAAGCAGGAGATCTAGTTTTAGTCTACACATTGAAACAACACGCAAGAAAGCTAGAAAAGAGGGGCTACGGACCTATGATCATTAATAGGATCTCCACGAGTGGAGCAGTACAACTAGCCACTTTAGAGTGGGGATGTCCTCCCAAACTATATTAGCGGATGCAGAGTCAAGCTGTATCAGGAACCCCTCACGGAGGAAATGCTAAGCCGACTCAATACTGCTAAGCAACGTAAAGAGGAGGAAAAACGAATTCGCGAAGAAGCGCAGGCAGAGGCCTTAGAGCGTATCAGACGAATGAAGCTGAGGAGACAAGGGAGGGACCAGCCTGTGACTGACACTCAAATGTCTCCAGGCTATCACATGGCCATGTGTGAGGCTTCAGGTGAACGTACCCATAAGATAGTGGACCGACGACCTTTTGTGACCCTAGAAATAGGACAAAGAGACAGTACAACAAGCGTGAGGGCTTTAATTGATTCAGGAGCAGCCACAAGTGCAGTTCGGCTTTCTTATTGCCGGCAGCTGCAATTGGAGGTAAAACCCATAGAAGCATATCTGATAGGATTAGGAGGTGTTGAAACCCCTTGCATGGGAGAGGTGGATCTTCCCCTCTACATACAAGAGGTCCTCATGCCAGTAAAAGTGCTAGTGTGTGAAGACGAGGATCTGACCGAACCTCTTATCTTAGGCCAAGACTGGATCTATGATCACGCAGTCAACCTGAACCTAAGAAGTGGACTTCTTCAGGCTTGGGTAGGCCAAAGCCGTCTCACGATTGAATTAGAAAATCAAGCACTCAAACCAATAGAACAGGCACCAACTCCTGGTCCCTCCAAGAATCCACATGAAGATAACAATGATGTGCTTGTCCAAACTTCTATGGTGCAGAGGAATGTCAATCTTACTGAAGGTCCAGGAGCCAAGATGGAGTTCCTAATTGATCCAAAGAAGATTCTAAACGAGCAGACCGAACATCACTCTACACGGAAGAGGCCGCTGATCAAGAGGCAGGAGCGCCAACCCGTGCAACATAGAGCACCTCGGGGCGCGAAGCAAATCTGGATACGCAAGGATGGGAAACCCACCACTCTAATAGCAGACGCTCAAGGAGACAAGAAACGAGCCTCACCGTCAAGGAACGAAGTTAAGAAGCCCCCTAGGATAACCCCTAGGCATACCATTTCTATTTGGGTTCCTAAGCGGTCAATGAAGGCCACCCCTAATGCTAGACAGATATGGGTGCCCAAGGCTTGCTTACAAGCCCAAAGTACTTCACCTTCAGGCACTAGGATGAAGCAGCTTTCACAAGCACTCTTGGCCAACAACTCAGAAAGTGACAAGATACCTACACCTCCCACTGTCCCCACTCCCATCAACCCCAGGAATGTCTGGAAATGGGTACCCAAAAGGTCCCAAATACATCACACTCTCATACCGAAATCTTCACCTGTCCTTAGCTCTAAGAGCTACGACTCCTCTATCAAAGTGTGGAGAATTAAACTGTGTACTAAACCCCCTGACCCTATTCTGTAAATCCGTCCACACTAACACAGGAGCATTCCGAACCCATTGCATAACCAAAGTATGCATCTAGGATGACACTGACCTTTAATCACCACTCACACCTATCATAAACACCACCACTAACCACTGACCTCCGGGATTGTCATGTTAGTATTGTGAAGGGAACACCATTACATCTTGTTTCCTATGCAACACTAATGTGCCTTTCGTCTTCCAGCAGATAAGCAACCTACTCTCATGGCTACCGCGGCAGGCACAAGCTCTCAGGCAGGATCTGGTGCTCCTATCAATTGGGATGCCATGCCAGTAGAAGCTCCACCAACAGCTCGGCCTGAAGAATTCTTGAATGTGCGAAGGATTCCTATTCCAGATCCACCCAGTGGACTAACCGAAAGAGTAAAGGGGCACTCCCATTGGTTCAATGAAATGCCAGGGGATTTGGGGGATGCAGATCACATCTGGGAGTCCAAGATGGAGTGTGGAGGGGTTTGGTGGACCTTCCAGTTCTTTTCAAGAGAATTTGAGACCTTACAGAATGCAGCTCCACTTCAAGATATCTGGCAAAAGGCAGGACTACAAGCTTACTTCAGTGCAGCTCTACCTAAACCCGACTTCCTCAGGTGCTACTACTTGATTGCTACGATGAAACCTACCGGGGATAAAGATCACTCAGGCACATTCTGGGTGCCCTCCTTATCCAATCTGGAGGAGATGAGGAAGTTTGAATTAAATGTAACGTTAATCAGGGAAGCCCTTCAGATGTATGGCACGCATGTATCTTCTGACCGCGACCCTTTGATACCAGAGTCTATGAAAAGCAATAGAATCAAGAAACTAAAAGAAATGTGCGCCCTCACCCCCAACATCGCCATACCTCTGCGGATGTGCCTCCAGCACTTCGCATTTCCCGCTCAGGACCGTTTCACTCAGCCTCACAAGAAGATATGGTACGGGTTGTATTTAGTAGAGACCGGAAGCTTGCCCATTAAGATGCCGGTATGGATCTTAGATCAGGTATATGAGGCTGGCAAGCGGGGGGCGAGGAAGCCCACTTTACATGGTTGTTGTGCGCTGACAAGAATCATCTACAGATGTCTGGCATATGATGTGCCAGTTGCTCGAGCCCTAAAGTATGCACACCTGGAGCTGTTCAAAGGGCGAAAGTCAGGGAATCAACCGGCAAAAAGAATGCGTGGATCCCTTTCACAGGTCCTGATCCCTCCAGAAGCCACCGCCGAAGTCTCCACTAGAGAAGAAACCCAAGTGGCATCTTTCACGATCCATCTCCAAGAGTCTCAACCAAGAGAGGTGGTACAACCCGTTCCATCCGCCCCTCCACTACCTACCGATGCAGAGTTTGCATCTATGGCCACCTTCACAGAAGATCCAAATTTCGATTTTGAAAGATTTCTGCAGACGGTCCCCCTATCCGACAGTGAAGATTCCCTTGACAATGTGGGTCCGGGTGCATCTGCCCAAAGAGAACAGCCACGGGGCGAGACGAGCAGAGTACATGGGGAAGGAGTGGCACAACATCCTCATGACCAAAACACACAAGTGCAGGAAGGCGCACACAGAAATGACCCGGAAGACAGTGAAGAGGAGGCCCCTGCCTACACAGCACAACTCAGACGGCTGTACAAGACAATCAAGCAGGTACAGAGAAGACATAAGATGACAGAAGCGGCGAATAGAGCTCTAGTGAACCAGATGCTTCAAGCCAAGAATGTTGACTCCAACTTTGTGGAATCATTGAATTTATTGGCAGAGACATGTGGGATCGGGGAGGCATTGAGGACAATGGTATATCAGGAAAACCCTGTCTACGATCAACGAAGGATTGATACACGACCACGACGCGGGAAAATGATTCAAATGGAAACCTCTACCGCCTTGCCTACTATAATTTCAGAAGATGTTCACATGACGAGCCCGAGTCCCACCGACGAACATGAGGTAATTACACACGTACCATCTCCACAGCCACCTTCCCTCCACCTTTCAGAACCCCTCTCCACTATTCCTCCTGAACAACCGACATCCATCCATCACGACACCATTGTACACACCTCCGTTTTTACATCCTTCCCTTTACCCACGTCCCACACTTCCACCCAAATTTTGGAACCTCACACCGGTCATCCGGCCACCGATCAAACCATAATAGGTCACCCTTCCTATCTCCCCGCCCTTGGACAACCACTTGCCAATAGCCAGACCTCATCCCATCCTTTTCCATTCACTCACACCCAAACCCTATCCGCCACTCCCCTAGCAACTGACTCACACTCAACCCAAGTCACACAACCCTCATTCTGGACAAACCTTGTAAATATACTCCAACAGGTGGATACTTATAATAAAAATTCCCTTTCCCAAACCCACTCCCCCACATTCACTGCCACCACTATCACACCACCCACCATTCCTGTATTCACAGTGCACGAATCACACACTCTCACGTCCGATCCCATGGACATCTCACCATCCACAGGATCACCCACCACCACTGTTATCCCAACATTACCACATATCATTTCACTCACGTTGCCATTCCCAAGCACTGTAGGCACAACATCCACTTTTCCCATTCCCACTTCCCAACCCCCTGCATCTTCCATCCTTACCCCTGCATCCACCTCATTTAGTCTTGCACTCGACACCATGCTCGAAGCTGCCACTCAGCTTAAGCAGGAATATACATTATTGGAAGAAAATAACAAAGAGCTTTGCACCCTCTCAGCAACACTCCAAGAGCGTGTCAATGCTTTGGAGTCCAGTCATACGGAGTCACAAAGCAAAATATCCGCCCTCGAACATGCAAATGCGCAACTCGAAGCGAGGCATATGGAAGAGAGCAAAGCCATAGAGGAACAGCTGCGAGATCAAATGGGCCGCAATGCAAGGCTTCAACGAAACATGGCCTTGCTACGACGACATCTGGCGGCAGCTCAAGAAGAGAACAGACGGCTTCAACAACAAAACCAAGAGAACCTCGAGGCTGCCATGGAGAACACCCCGGGAACACCCATAGACCCGGCTAAATTTCAAGCTGTTCCCTCAGAAAGCATACAACAGATCTTGGAAACTTATGCCAATCTTTTAGAAGCACATGATCAGCTTGCCGACCAGCTGAAGGACCTACAGAGACCCCAAGAGTCTACACCACACCAACGGGAACCTAAAGAGATGACCGATGCTGCTACTTCACCTGAACCTGAACATTCAACGACCAATGACGTACTGGAGTTACGGCAACAGATTGCAGAATTAAAATTGAAGTTGATGCAGTACGAGCGACCTCCTTCCCCACCAGAGCAGCCGTTAGAAGAAGAAGCAGTTATTATTCCAGTGGAGGAAGCATTCGACGACACCTACGAGCCTCAACCATTCCCAGGAGGACGCGTCACAGAAGAAGGTCAAGATACCTATGAGGAACCCCCATCAGCATGGATGAAACAGGTAGAGGAAATGGGGAAAACTCATCAGGAACGGATATCCACTCAGATGCTGGCAATGAAGGCCATTGAGGACACCATCCTTCACTCAGAGTACTTGAGGCACATGGCCTCTAGACGCCTTATCACTAGCTCAGAATTACAATACAAGCCCTATTTTGTATTGTTGGCCGACTACAACGTAGAAATCAAAAGAGTCACCAACAAGTGCCCAACATTTGCCACACAATTCGAACCAGAAGATATACCAGAAGCGGCACGAAAAGGGGCCATATTCCAACCAACTTGGAGGCAGAAGTTACTCGAAACTTACCCAGAAATGCTTCGAACATGGGATCACGCCCCCATGCATTTGAAGTACAATCCGTGTTTTGGGCCAGTGCAAAGACGAAGATCATGGAAAGCTTTTGCAATCAAGGTTCAGAATAACGCGAACTATAAAGAATGGCTCAATTACCCCGCCATCGCCCCCCCAACCGGTACTCCCACAGTGTCATACATGATTGCAACCATCAGACATTGGATACCACGTCTCCACCCCATGCCAGATGTCGCTGCCCAGATGATGCTCAAGATCTTCGATATGATGCAGGTCGTACTCAAAACTTTTCGCAATGTATGCCGTATTCAACCTCCTATTCCCGGGTTTATTAATGGTAACTACGACCTGCTATATGATATGAGCACAACCCCGAGCATACGAGTGGCTTACGCATGGCATGCACGCATAAGATATCTCCCTGCCTGCTACAAGCAAACATTCGACGATATGTTCACCACAGGGTTTTGGGAAGCACATTCAGAGGTATTCGCGCCACGGCCTACGCATTTACTCCATCTCTTCGCATGCGAGCAAACAATGCATTCCGAGCTTTACACGATGCCACAACCTGACATGCCTGGTACAGTTGATTGGGAGGCTTTGCAACGAGACCTGATCAGAGGTTTAAGAATCAAAGAACAAGAATTGGCAACCGACCTCCTGCAGAAGTACATTGATCAAACTGTGGAACAGAGGTCTGTCAGAGGCGACAGACCCTAGGGGGGGGAGAGTGTTGACAGTATACGGGAAGAAGCAAGTATGGACACACATGCAGATCTAGCACTAAGGCAACCCTTCATTTTTTTTCAAAACCCTTACATCATTTTTAAGTGAGTCTCATCACAAAAAAAACCCTTGTAAATATCATTTCACCTTTTTGTAGCTCCATTTTGTACAAGCCGAGGAGTCCTCGAGCTTGGGGAGCCTTAGAAGTAGTTGCCTGCCAATTTTCATAATTTTTAGATCTCGTTTGAGCCCTCAAATAAGCCCTGGAACCTAATTTTTAACTAGGCCGGACACTAGGTCTGGACAGGGCCAAAAGCTAGTCAAAAACTATAAATAGAGCTAGAGAGCTCATTTTTGGGAGAGCTTCTTGTAGTTGAGCTTGTATGAGAACTTGGTTGCAATAGAAGTGATTCCATTGTCTTACTCTCTTTGTTCTTGCCGTGTGTGCGCGTGTGCGTGTATGTGTGTGCATGCTTGTGTGCTTCTCACTCACGCACTTGTGCTTCCACTTGCTCGTGGTCTTCATACCATCCTCACGTCTCCCCGGATTGACATTAAAGGAGGTGCTACTCATCGCTGAGCTACACCAAGCTACGATAGGAATACTCAAGTTTGAAGAGCCTTTAACTTCTCAAGTCCAAGAATAGGCTAAATTGCAGTCAAGGGATAACCTAAAGGAAAATAACTTAAACTAAGTAGACACAAAACATCAAGTACGACACACTTAAGTGCTCCTGATGACGCTTAATTAAAGACAAGAAAACACATACAAAGGAACTCAAAAGGAACAAGTGATTGGTATAAACGAATCAGCAATGTGCTTGTACAAGGATCATTGGGTTAATTGGAAGGGCATATGAACCTTAGATCAGGAAGACACCTAGGGAGAGACCGTCAAAGTATTAGATCATCTGAGGCTAGTGCCAACCATACAGCTAGATCTTGGGCTCAGAAATTGAGTGATTACCCCTACGCTCTAGACTCAGAAACTATTGACTCAGAGATGTCTTACAGCATGGAGAGACCTGTAGGTAGCTCAGGAGTGGCATACCTAGAAAAACCCAAGGGTCCTTATAAGACTCAATTGGAATATATCAGGACCAACCGCTTCGTTGCATGCATCTATGAGGATGGCCTGAGAAGATCTGTTGCCCTAATTAAAAACCGGGATCAGCCCATTGGACTAGAACACCCTGTAGTCAAGTTTGAAAATGGTTCCTATATAGATAAAGAAGGAACAATGTATGTGGTCACCAGCCAACCTGAAAGGACAGATGAGTTTGGCAACATAATCTCAGAGGTCGAAATAGGTGGCATAGAGCAAGGGAACCTAAGAAAGGAGCCAAAAACCCCTCGAGGCAAGTCGGTTCTGACGAGAATAATCACGCCAGAGTGGGTTCCCCAGGATAATAGGAGCATAGATTTGGTCTTGAATCGAGAGACGGATGAGGCTTTTTGGAGGTACAAGCCTGAGAAGCCTAATGAAGTAGGAGCTCTTACCATTTACGAATTCAAAGATCCTGATATCCTAGGCAAAGTGACCTACTTAGATGATGCTTCAGAGAGGATCTTTGTGGTCTCAGAGCATGGAAGACACGCATACACTTGGAAGGGAGAATTTGTTTTTCCCCAACTTCGATCCATTGTGTCTTATGGTCAACAAGGAGTTGGAACATCTCAGGCTCATGGAACTCAAAGAGAGAGGAGTAGAGATAGACCCGAGGTGAGCTTTGCCAATCCACTTGGAAGAGAAAGAACGAGGACAGAGACTGATAGGATGGACAAAGAGAGAATAGGGATCCAAGGAATACAAGAAATATAGACGAATTCCCTCTCAAACAAGACCTAGAGAACACGCTAGAACCTTAAGATCCACACAATCGGTTAAGTCCATGAAGAATTGCTTCGATGGCACAGGAGACCCGTATGACCATGTAGCAGAGTTTAGGCAAGTTTTGAGAGCTGAACAAGTGGAAGACTTGTTCACTCAATACAATGCCTTTGGCCTAACACTCAAGAACACTGCATTGACTTGGTTTCAACCACTTCACCAAGATCAATACAGAAGTATAGATCAATTGCTTGAAGCATTCATCACTAAGTTTTCCAAGAGTGGCATTAGGCATAACACATCTTCCTTGATATACAGCTTCAAGCAAACACCTCAAGAGACAGTGAGGCTCGCAGGAAGAAGGTTTAGGCCATACCTAGAGAGATGCCATGCTCCTGAGTTACCCACTCCAGCCAAACAAGTGGCCTTATTTCTAGACGGTTTGTTAAGTACCAAATTGAGATCATACGTGTACTTGAAGGACCCTAGATCCATAGAAGAGTGTGTACGCATGTGCATAGACATTGAGGATAATCTAGGGGAGGAGTTAGAGCTCTCAAAGATCTATAAAGACTCAGATAGCTCTTCTAGTCTCACATCCTCGCAATCCACGTCTATTGAGGATCTTGCCGAGAAGGTAGCTCAGAAATTAGGAGTCTCTAGCAAGCAGATTCCTAGATTTGCCCCAGGAAAACGATGCTATACATGTGGAGGAGACCATATGGCTAATGTGTGCCCCATCATGGCTCAACCCCAAGTGAACCCTAACAACCAATATTGTACCATAGAAAGGAGGTACACCAATCACACAGCACAAGACTGCCCATATAACAAACAAGCTATTAGACAAAATTATCCTCAACCATACCCACAACAAGGAAAGTACCCTAATCAATACCCACAACAACAATATGCTAGGCCCCAGCAAACCTATCAACCACACTATCAAGGGCAACAAAGACCGCAACCAGTCCTAGCGTAGCAACCCCCTACCCCCACCAATGTGATTCCAGTGAAGTATGTAGCTGCGGAAGAAAATCTAAATAGAGCTTTAGTGCCAGTGACATCATCTCTTTCAGAAAGTGACCCAAGTGATCATAGTTTTGATTCTACCCATATTGATAGCCCACAGGCTTACTACATGCAATCACCCGAGCATAATGAGTCATATTATTATGAAGAACCAAGTGAATCTAGTTGGGAGCCGGAATACACAAATGTCATGTATGCAAACCCCAACTCAAGATCCCAGCCTAGGCCGATGTGACCTCCATTTCCTAGAGGGCCATGCTATCGATTTCAGGGAGATCATCTCATTCGTGATTGCCCTCTACCTGCACCTACACAAACCCAATCTGTGACAATTCAAGGCTTTTTCTTGGATTGTGGAAAGGAGCATTTGTTACGAGAGTGTCCCAAGAACCCTGCCAATATGCCAAAAATCGCTCCTATCAATGTCATTGGGCTAGTGGTAGACTCCACGGGCAGTCTGACTTCCACGGCCCCAGTGCACGTCATCACGAGAGCTCAGGCACTTAAGCAAAACCAGGAGTTAGGCCAGGAAAAGAATGCGGAGGTTAGCGAGAGTGAGAGCCAGAATAAGAAGAGAACAAGAGCTTGGAGAGATAGCCGTGAACGTATGAAAAGGCAATGGAAAGGAAGATGAGCGAACTTGAGGAAAGTCTGCGAGAGACCAAAGCCAAGATCATAGAAATCACATCTCAAACGCACTCTCACACATCACTTCCACTACCATCCCCTTCACTTTCCATTCCTCAACCTTCTAATCCACCACACATAACCCACCCACCACCCCGAGTAGGATCAATCTTCGCAGATCCCACTCTTGAGGATATAGATATGATGCTTAGAGCATATCAGGCCAGGATCCAGGAAGGGCCAAATGTGACAGATCATGAAAGATGTTACCCTAGAGCTGACCTAGAGCTTGAACGAACCAAGTTGTGTGCCAAGATGGTGGAATTGGCTCAAGCCATGTTTGAGGCCAATTGCCTCTTCAATTGCTCTAGCTCCAATAGAACACCATTGCATTTTGATGGTCTATTGGATAGATTGGAGATGATAATTGCAAAGTCTGGAAAAGAAGCCAACTCCCAGGCTAAGGAGAGGGCAAGTGATAGAATAAGCATTCCTCCCAAGGAAGCTTATGTGCCTAACTCCACTGAACCAGACAACTCTTCTTCTATGAATCGATACTCATCAGAATTCTTGCGAGAGATTCAAGAAGAGAAATGGGCTAAAGAAAGCGAAGATCCTCCTCCAATTGAGCTTGCGGATGACGCGCACGATCAATTCCCACAACATTCCTTCCCTTTATGGAGAGAAGGAGAGTGCCCAATCTCAAGAGAGATTAGACTAAGTATGTACAAGCATACAGATCAGGGGATCCTAGCTTGTTGTGTGGAAGAGGATGAGTATGCAAAATGGCTGCAATTAGCACATGTAGGTGCATTAGAGCAACACTACTCAAAGCAATGAACTTTACAGACACTAAGGAGACTCAGAGTGCATTGGCCAACTATGGAGGCTGATGTCCATAAGTTATGCAAGGAATGCTTGATCTGCTGCACTAAACCACCCGTGGAACATGCCACTCTTTATCAAGTGTCCATAGTGCTAGATTGGAGTGAACCATTAGTAGCCTTCTTGAGGACGAAAACATTCCCTCAAGATATGAACCTGACGAGGCAAATAAGATTAGAACAAGAAGCCCTAGACTACTCACTTATTGGTGATAATTTATACAAACGTGGAAAAGACGGATATCTGAGACTATGTGTCCATGAGAGTGAATATCTCAAGATCTTGGAAACTGCTCACCAAGGTGTGGCAGGAGGACATTTTGGACCAGATCAGGTGATCAAGGCTATACTATTTGCAGGTTTTTGGTGGCCCACCCTTCACATGGATGCACATACCTATGTGAAGAGGTGCGAAATTTGTCAGTGAACTCAGTATCCTATACGTAAAGATGAGATGCCACTGAAACCTATGATGGGTGGGCGTGCATTCTCTAAGTGGGGAATAGACTTTGTAGGTCCTATTAATCCCCCAGCTAAGGGTTCACATGCTGAATATATCATCGTGGCCACTAACTATCTAACCAAATGGGTAGAGGTAAAGGCTACGACAAAGAATGATGCTCAGACGACTGCTAAGTTCTTATTTGAGAATGTGTTCACTAGATACGGGCTACCTATAGAGCTAGTAAGTGATAGAGGGACTCACTTCTTGAATGAAGTTATTGAAAATCTACTCCAAGAATTCTTGGTTATACACAAGAAGTATGCCCCCTATCATCCACAAGCTAACGGGCAAGCCGAGAGCACAAACAAGATTCTATGCAATGTGCTCACCAAAGTAGTGAACAATAAACGCTCCGATTGGGACAAACAACTACACCATGCTGTTTGGGCGTACAGAGTTGCCTATAAAACGGTACTCCAAGCCACACCCTTTCAGATGGTATTTGGCCAAAATGCAGTGCTACCATTGGACTTCTTGATACCTACATTGAAAGTAGCACAAGAGCATGAGTGGACAGGGCATGAGCTCTCCTCTAGACTCTTCGATCTTGAGCGATTAGGTGAAACACGATTGAGAGTTGCAACAGGAATTTACGCAGCCAAGAAAAGGCAAAAGGCATATTTCGACGCACATGTGAAGGATAAAGGCTTGAAAGCAGGAGACCTAGTCCTACTCTACACCTTGAAGCAACATGCATGGAAGTTAGAGAAGAGAGGCTATGGACCAATGATTATCAATAGGATTTCAACTAGTGGGGCAGTACAACTAGCCACTTTAGAAGGCGATATTCTCCCTAGCTACATAAGCGGATGTAGACTCAAGTTATATCAAGAAACCCCGACTGAAGAGATGCTAAATCGGCTCAACACTGCTAAGAAGCGTAAAGAAGAGGAAAAGCGAATTCGAGAAGAAGCACAGGCAGAAGCTTTAGAACGTATTCGACGAATGAAATTGAGGAGACATGGTAGAGATCAACCTATGCCTGACTCTCAATAATCTATAGGTTATCACATGGCCATGTGTGAGGCTTCAGGCGAATGTTCCCATAGGATAGTCGATCGGTGACCTTTTGTGAACCTAGAAGTAGGACAAGGAGAGAATGCAAGGACCCTGAGAGCTATAATTGACTCAAGAGCAGCCACTAGTGCAGTTTGACTTTCTTACTGCCAAGAATTGCAATTGAAGGTCAATCCTATAGAGGCATATCTCATAGGGTTGGGAGGCATGGAAACCCCTTGCATGGGTGAGGTGGAATTGCCCCTCTACATTCAAGAGGTTCAAATGGCAGTCAAAGTGCTAGTATGTGAAGATGAGGATCTCACCGAAGCTCTTGTCTTGGGCCAAGACTGAATCTATGATCATGCAGTCAACCTCAACCTAAGAAGTGGACTTCTTCAGGCTTGGGTAGGCCAAAACCACATCACTATTGAATTAGAAAATCAAGCACTTAGGCCACTAGAAGAGGTACCAAATCCTGGTCCCTCCAAGAACACACATGACGATAAAGATGCTATTCTTGTCCAAAGTTCTATGGTGCAGAAGATTGTCACTCTTGACAAAAGTGCAGCAGTCACAGAGGAGTTCCCTTCTTTTCCAAAGAGGATTCGAGGAAAGCAAGCCGGGCAACACACGACACAAGGAAGGCCAATGATCAAGAGGCATGAGCACCAACCTGTACAATCTAGAGGACCTCATGGCATGAAGCAAATCTGGGTACGAAAGGGTGAACAACCCTCAGCTTTGGAGACTGGATCCCAAAGATGCACCAAACGAGCTACGGTGTCAAGGATTACAACACAGGAGTATTAGCGGTCAATGAAAGCTATTCCAGATGATCGACAGATATGGGTGCCCAAGACCTGCTTACGAGCTCAAATAGCATCACCTCCATTCACAAGATTGAATCAACACTCACAAGCACCCCTGGCACATATCCAAGAGCAAACATCTACACTCCACACCTCTAACTCTTCGGTCACACCCAAGAATGTCAGGAAATGGGTACCCAAAAGGTCCCAAATCCAACACAATCCTATCCACAAACCTTCACATGTCATCATCACTAAAAGCTACACTCCCACAATCAAAATTTGGAGACTTAAACCTCATATCAAACCGCCTGACCCAAATCAGTCCCCTCTAATGTAGGTGCATTTTGAGTACATTGCATATCCAAAGTATGCATCTAGGATGAACACTAACCACTAATCAACATTCTCACACATCACCAAACTCTCCACCCACTAACCCCTAACCACTTGAAATGTCATGTTAGTATTGTGGAGGGAACACCATAACATCCTGTTTCCTATGCAATGCTAATGTGCGTCTCTTCTTCCAACAGATAAGCAAGAACATATACAAGCAGTCTCATGGCAGAAGTAGCAGGTTTGAGCTCACAAGCAGGAGTAAGTACTGCAGGGATTGATGTGGATAGCCTACCTATTGATGCGCCACCAAGTGAATGACCTGTAGAGCTACAACACCTCCAGCAAATACCTGTACCAGATCCTCCCACAGGAATCACAGAAAGATTCCATGCCAATTCTCATTGGTTCAGTGGCATGCCAGGATCCTTAGGAGAGGCCAAGTATATTTGGGAGTCCAAGTGTGAGCATGATAAGCAATGGGTCAGATTCCAGTTCTTTTCCAAGGAGTTTGAGACTCTCCAAAACACACAAGATCTGCGGACCATATGGAAGCATGCAGGGTTGGTCGAATACTTTGCAGCATTTTTACCCAAACCAGATCTCCTACGATGTTACTACTTGGTCTCAACATTACAGGCGCATGAAGAAAAAGATAAACCAAGATCATTTGTCATTCCATCCTTATTGGACAACAATGAGTTGAAAAGATTCGAACTGACATTAGAATTGGTGAGTGCTGCTTTGAATATGCACGGCACGCATGTACCCTTGGAGAAGGATGCTCTTGTTCCCCCTAACATGAAGAATCGGAAGCTACAAAAGTTGAAAGATATGGCAGCACTCACACCAAATGTGTCCACTCCTCTTCATATGTGCATGCAACATTTTGCGTTTCCGGGTCAAGATCGATTCACTTAGCCCCACAAATGGATCTGGTTTGCTCTCTACTTAGCGGAGATAGGAGCATTGCCGATTAAGCTTCCTGTGTGGATTATAGAGCAGCTGTATGAAGCAAATAAAAGGTCACATAGAAAGCTAGTGGTAAATGGTTGTTGTGCAATCACACGCATTATCTATAGGTGCTTAGCATACGATGTACCAATTGAGTGTGCCTTAACATGGGCACAACTACAAATGTTCAAAAGACTCAAAACTGCCACACATCAATCCAAGCGCATGAGGGGTTCGATCCCTTGTGTTCAAACACAGGAAGTTTTGACAACTCTGGAAGTATCGCCAAGAGGGGATGCCATTGTGCCTCCCTTTACCATTTGCATACCAAGATCTGGATCTGAAGGCACATCACAAGTTGCCCCCTCGGCTCCTCCTGTCCCTCCCGAATTCGAATTTCCTGCGACTGGAGATGTTGAAGGGATGAGTACCTCCGACTTTGAAGCATTCTTGCAGAATACACAACTTTCTGATGTAGAGTTCTATTCACACACAAAAGAATAGGGAACATCTTCCCAAAGAAGAAGGAAATCCACAGAAGGCCGCCATGTACATTGGGATGATGAGCAGCAAAGAGCTTTGTCGCAACAATTAGAACACTCGGAGGTAGAAGAAGAAACAACTGAAGCCCCAGCTTATACAACAGAACTCTGAAGGCTGTATCAAATCATGGAACGAGTGCAATTGCAACAACTGCTCACTGAAGAGAGCAGTAGGGTACTCATGGCTCAACTATTGGAAGAAGCTGGAGTTGATTCTGAATACAGCGAAGGCCTATTATTGGTAGCAGAAACCTATGGAGTAGTGGAAGCAGTCCGAGCAACGATTAAGAGGCCCCAGGTTCAATATGATCCACGAAGATTTCAAACCCAATCACAGTCAGGTAAGAACATCCAAATTCCCATTACTACAGGGGAAGGACCTATTGTTACATCCGAACCCATTGAGACAACCTCCCAAACAGCAGGAACCCTTGGCCAAGAGATCCCCATCACCCAGGATGAGTCAACTGAACCACTACCACCGACACCTCCCCCATCCCCTCCTCGAACGAAAGCTGTAAATATCACCTCGACTACCCAACCCACAGAACAAGCCTTCATCTTTCGTAGTCCAACCTCTAGTTCTACTTTGTTTTCCTCCTTTGAAAATCCCCTATATAATACCACCACCGTCATAACTGAGTCCCTCATAGAGCCTGCCCTAGGACAACCATCCCCCTTGCCCTCAGCCATAGGCCATCATGACTCTAGATCCATTTTCTTCGGATTCCCAACCACCACATCCTCTTTTTTGGCTTTCCCGCCTCCAAGTTCTCATTTTCCACCCCCCATTCCACCATTCCTTCAACCCGCCCATGACTACTTTTGTAGAATGTATCAAGCTACTACCCAACCCTCCTCATCAGTCCCATCCCCACCATCCACTCAACACTTATTCACTACCCTCACACACACACCACCTACCATTCCAATATACATGGTAGACACCACACTTGCATCGACTCCTGAAAGTATGGACATTTCGCCACCCACAGCACCTCCCCCACCCCCCACACTTCCACCTTCTCCCATTCCCCCTCCACCAATTTCACCCACACACACATCTCCAATAGACACATCATTCACTCTTCCCATTCCCCAATCCCCTCCCCGTGCATCTTCCATGGTACAAACCCCACCCTCATCCATAGGCAATGCATTCGACACCATGCTCGCATGTATATCACAGTTAAGGACATAGTACAATCAGCTCTAGCAACATAACGTACGACTGCAAGAGCACTCAGAGGTGTTGCAACATCGTCTTGCTGCACTAGAAGAGGAGAATGCTCGCCTCCATACACAGTTCCAAACTTTACAAGAGGCTCATAGCATTTTGGAAGTACAATTACATAATAGACCAGGAAGCAATACAAGTGGTAGAAGGCCATCTACGAACAGAGCTAGAACGCAACTCAAAGCTTCAGCGAAATATGGCCCTACTCAAGCGACACCTTGCAGCTGCTCATGAAGAGAATCGACGCCTACAACTAAAGAATCAGGAAAACTTAGAGGCAACTATTGAAAGTACACCTGGGGCACCCATCAGTCCCTCAAAGTTTCAAGTTGTGACCCCCGACAATATCAAGATCATCTTGGAAGATTATGCTATGCTGCTTGAAGCACATGACGAGTTATTAGAGGAACCGGATCAACTGAAGCGGAAACAACACAAAGACACCACGACTGCCCCTCAAACCACCTCCTCCACGGCTTCACTTCTCACAGACTCAGAGGCCCTAAAAGATCTCCAGAAATAGGTCACAAAATTGCAAGCACGCCTACTACAATATGAAAGACCACCTTCTCCACCAGAGGCTCCCACCGATGACGAAACAGTACAAATTCCTGTGGAACAAACATTTGAAGAAGAATATGACCCACAACCCTTCCCAGGAGGACAATAAACGAAAGAAGGTCAGGATACGTTCGAAGCACTGCGACCCCCATGGCTACCACAAGTGGAGGAAATCGGAAGTTCACATGAAGAGCGAAGAGTAGTGCAAAATCAGGCCATGAGAGTCATAGAAGACACTATATTACAATCCAATTACTTCAAGAACCTGTCATCTAGGTGCCTTATCCTCTCATCAGAACTCCAATACAGGCCATACTATATCATTTTGGCAAATTATAACACAGAAATACAGAGAGTCACAGGAAAGATACCTTCCTTTGCAACCCAATTTCAGCCCGAAGATCTTCCTCCAGAGGTGCAAAAAGGAAAAATCCGTCAACCGACATGGTGGCAGAAACTTCTTGAAACATATCCTGAAATGTTGCACACCTGGAACAATGCGCCATTACATCTACTTTACAATCCATGCTATGGCCCTGTTCCACGACACCGCTCATGGAAAGCATTCAACATCAAGGTACAGAATAATGCTCAATGTAAAGAGTGGCACAATTATCCATACATAGCGCCACCACAGGTACCACCAATGATAGCATACATGATGGCCATGATTCGACATTGGATGCCTCGACTGAAGCCCATGCCAGATGTGGCAGCCCAAATGATGCTCAAAATTTTGGATATGATGTAGGTAGTACTCAAAACCTTTAGAAATGCAGCAGCACCACAGATACGGCTACCGGGGTTTACTAATGGAAATTATGATTTGGTATATGACATGAGCACCACCCCCAGCATTCGGGTAGCGTATGCTTGGCATCCACGAATTAAGTATCTTCCCGCATGCTATAAACAACCATTTGAAGAAATGTTCCGATCAAGATTTTGGGAGTACCACTCAGAAGTGTTTGCACCTAAGCCAACACACTTGCTCCATCTCTTTGCTTGTGAACAAGCCATGTACTCCGAGTACTACACCACACCGCAACCAGAGGTCCCCGGTGCAATAAATTGGGATGCATTGGAAGCTGACCTAGCACGAGGCTTAAGGATCGGATGAACACGAACTTGCCACCAATGTCATCCAATACTATATCGACCACCCTATAGAACAAAGGTATGTCAGAGGCGACAGACGCTAGGAAGGGGGGAGTGTTGGCATACAAGTCATATGAAGAGCACACATGCACAACGGAGCAGTCATGCACAATACGGCAACAAGGCCTAATCATTTTTTTCCATGAACTACTTCCAACTTTAGTGATTTTCATCACTACACACACATTGTAAATCCCGTTTTTGGTAGAATAGACTCCATTTTGTTCAAGCCGAGGAGTCCTCGAGCTTGAGGAGTATTAGAATTAACTACATACCAATTTTCATAATTTTTAGACTCCGTTTGAGCCCTCAAATAGGCTCTAGAACCTAATTTTTAACTAGGATGGACACTAGGTCTGGACAAGGCCAAAGCTAGTCAGAAAACTATAAAAAGAGCTAGAGAGCTCATTTTTGGGGGTAGATTGTTTGTGAATTGAGCTTATGTAAGAGACTTGACTAATGCAAAGAACTCCATTGTTCCTCACCTTGTTCTTGCCTTGTGTGCGCGTGTGTGTGTCTATGTGTGTGCATGTTTGTGTGCTTCTCACTCACGCACTTGTGCCTTCACTTGCTCATAGTCTTCATACTAGTCCTCACGTCTCCACAGATTGACAATTATGAGGTGGATCTTCTCACGTTGGTACTCACCATTGTGCTAGAGTGACACTTCTCCTCACACCTTGTGGCATCACTTCCCATCTCTATCATCTCTTGAAGTTGGTGACCACCCTGTGTAGAGGGTTGGGTAGCTTTCCCTCGTCCCTCCCTCTCCTCATTTTTTCCTAAGAAAATCCACAAAAAAAAGATATGCGAAGGGAAGTCTCAAATCCCTGACACTAATCCACAAGGAGCTTTGGATGCTTCCGATGCTCTGTTATGCATTCGAATCTGATGGAGGTTGTCATTCAAAGTTTCCTCTTAAAATATCCACTCCCTTAATTGGGAGGTTGGTGGAGGAAAAATAATGGGGACCTATGTTGGAGTTAGACGTCTGCGGAAGCACGCGAACAGCACAAGGAAGAGGAAGAAGCTTGGAGCACAACACACAAGACTGAATGTATTACTAGAGAATGTACAAAGATAAGTAGCCCATTAGGGCAATAGGCGTATATACAAGCCGGGGGAAAAAAACCTCCTAAAGAGGGAAAAAAGTGCCCCGGCGGTCCTAGAGTGTTCACACACATCACTACCTAAATATATCAACAAATCCCCCCTGGGAGTGATGCGGTGAACAAGGAGCTGGCACTCATGTATAAGGAAGTGCCGAGCTGTGTGGAAATCACTCCACAAAAGGAAGTAAGCCCAAAGCTTTGCGGAAAGCTTCAAACTTCTCCCTAGGCAGAGCCTTCGTGAAAAGGTCTGCAATGTTCTCCTGCGTGGGCACATATGCCAAGCTGATCTCCCCAGCAGAGAACCTCTCCCTGACATAGTGATAATGCACCTCAATGTGCTTAGTGCGAGCATGGAACACAGGGTTCCTCGCAACTGCCAATGCGCTCTGACTGTCAGTGAAGATGGTGGTGGTAGAAGACTGGCCAACACCCAAATCAGCCATAAGGCGTCTGAGCCATACACACTCAACAGTCGCTGTGAAAGCTGCCCTATACTCAGCCTCACAACTGGAAGTGGCCACAGTAGGCTGCTTCTTGCTCAACCAAGATATACATGAGCTACCAAGCATGAAGCAAAAACCACTGGTGGACACACGAGTGTCATAGCAACCAGCCCAATCTGAGTCAGAAAAAGCATGCAAATCTGGCGGTAGTGATCCCCCCTTGGGATAAAACAACCCAAGTAGCCGAGTACCACTCAAGTAGCGAAAGATGCGCTTAACCGCTTTCCAATGCGTGACTCCTGGGCAATGCATAAACCTGCTCATCTGTGAGACAGCAAACTGAATATCTGGCCGAGTAATGCATGAGTAAATCAAGCATCCAATAGCCTGCTGATAGAGAACAGCATCAAATGCATCTCCAGCATCATGAAGACTCAATCGTAAACCTGTCTCCATAGGAGTGGCAATAGGCTTACAGTCTTCAAGGCCAAAACGCTGCAATAATGTGTCAATATATTTCGTTTGACACAAAGCCATTCCACCATCAACTTGCATAAACTGAATGCCCAAATAGTGATGCAAATGCCCCAAATCAGACATCTCAAACGAGGCATGCAAATCAGCCTTGAAATCAGCAATATGCTTCTCAAGAGGACCAGTGAGCAGCATGTCGTCTACATAGACAACAATGATCAAAAGCACATCATTAGCACGCTTAACATATAAGGTGCTTTCAGTTGGACTGTTCTCAAAACCATGTGCAATCAGATAGGCATGTATTTTCTCATACCAAGCACGTGGTGCTTGCTTTAAACCATATAACGCCTTCTTTAACCTGCACACCTGGTTTTCATGCCCTTTCTGCACAAAGCCACGGGGCTGAAAAACATACACTTCTTCATGCAAGTCACCATTCAGAAATGCTGTTTTAATGTCCAACTGATGTACATTCCAACCATGATGGGCTGCAAGTGCACAAATGCTCCGAACAGTAGTCATACGGCATGTAGGTGCAAAGGTCTCATCAAAATCAATGCCTCTTTCCTGCGCATAACCCTTTGCAACAAGCCTAGCCTTATACCTGTCAACTGTACCATCAAGTTTGCGCTTCAGCTTGTATACCCACTTAGTGCCAATGGCCTTCTTGCCAGGAGGCAAGTCACATAAAGACCATGTACCATTCTTCATTATAGCATCATATTCAGATTGCATAGCAGCCATCCAATTTTCTGAATTTTGTGCTTCATCAAAAGAAACAGGCTCATTCTCATCACAGAGACTAGATGCAGCCATAGCATAGCAATCTGATGCAAAGGAGGTACTATGAGAGCCTGAACGAGTACGATATGACAAAGGTGCATCTAATTTGCTGTCACGCAAAGTCTGCACCAGCCATTTTGGCATAGTTTTTGCCTGTTCAATATCAGCTCTCTCATCAACAAGTGCATCATGTAAATCTGCATCAGAAATGGCATGATCTGCATCATCATATGAAACCTGCAAAGGCTAAGAAGTTGCCTCATTAGGACCAGCGCTAGCCTGTCCACCTGTAAAAAGAGGCATCAAAGTATTATACATGTCTTTGGAGCTAACAGATGTCTCCTTAGTACATGAAAGCAATGGCTGAATAGCATCTTCCACAAAGACAACATCACGGCTAACCAGAATGCGTTTAGTCTGTGGATGATACAGACGATAGCCTTTACTTTCAGAACTGTACCCAACAAAAATACATTTTACTGCCTTATCATCCAATTTTCTACGATGTTGTTCAGGCACTAATGCATATGCCAAACAACCAAAAACACGCAGATGAGCAACAGATGGCTTGCGGTCATGCCAAGCCTCATATGGAGTGATAGACTGCAATGCTTTCGTGGGACACCTGTTCAGTACATATGCTGCACACATGACAGCCTCAAGCCAGAAACTATGTGGTAAAGCCTGACTTTTGACCATGCACCTCGCCATTTCCATGAGTGACCTGTTCTTTTGTTCAGCAACTCCATTCTGTTGAGGTGTATACGGCACTGTACACTGGTGTTTTATCCCACGTTCAGCCAAAAATGCATTAAAATCTGAAGACATATATTCCCCCCCTCGATCAGAACGGAGGGTGCCCATTTTACATGCTGACAGATTTTCAGCCAAAACCAAAAACTGTTTGAAGCACATGAACACTTCGGACTTTGCTTTGAGTGGATATACCCATGCATGCCTGGAAAAATCATCAATGAAAGTCACGAAGTAAAGGTAATTTCCAAAAGAGGGTGTCTGCATAGGACCACAGACATCACTATGTACAAGCTGCAATTTCTGCATGGCCCGAACTGAACCATCTTTTGGAAAGGAAGAACGCTGCATTTTGCCCAAAATACAGCCTTCACAGACATGTTTTCCAGGTGCCTCAAGTTTGGGCAAAGAGGACACCATTTCAGATTTCTGCAGGCGTAACAAACTAGCAAAATTCAGATGACCAAAGCGTGCATGCCAAAGCTTTGCATCTGACATAGCCTGAGAATCATGAACTGCACATGCCGAATCATTCACAGATTTTTCATAGTCTATGAGCTTATACAGCCCACGACATAAAATGCCAGAAGCAATAATCACATCGCCATTTGAGAGATCATGGACTGTACACCTGTCATCAACGAATTTCACAACCAAGCCAATCTTGGCTAATGCAGAAACTGATAGCAGGTTCTTTTTGATCCCTGGCACAAATAAAGCATCTGACAAAGTGAAAGAACTACCATCAGCAGTAGTCAGAATGATCTTACCAACTCCCATAACAGGATAAGAGGAGTTATTGGCGCATGTGACAGTATTCCCTGTAGGGGCAAGCTCGAGTGAAGAGAAGAAACTGCGCTGCGAGGTAATATGTTTGGTTGCCCCACTGTCAAAGTACCAAACATCTGAGTCTACTGCAGACATGCACTGATCATGAGAAGATGGGTCAAAACTGCAAACAGTAGTAAACGCCCATTCTTCTTCCTGCACAAGATTTGCAGACTCTGTTTTTGGTGTAGAGGCCTCTGCAACAACCATTACAGCCTCTTTCTTCTTTGCCTCTTTAGCAGCCAGTTTTGGACAGTTCTTTATAATATGATCATTTCCTTTACAGTACTTGCAGAACAATTTCTGCTTTTCTGATTTCTTCTCATCTTTATCCTGGTTCTTCGATTGTGCAGCATTTGCAGATTTCTGCTTACTAGTAGAAGAGCTCCATTTTCCTTTGCCCTTCTGACTAGCCAGGAAAGCTTGATCTGCAACACGCATAATGGACCTGTTCTGCCTGGACTGATCTTCCTGCAACAGAACAGAGACTAATTCCTCAAATGACAAGGCATTCGGATTGTCTTTCATCATCAATCGAAGAGTAGAGGCAAAACTCTTATATGAATCAGGAAGGCCATTCAGAACGGTCTGCACAAGTGAGCTATCTGGTATAACCTCATCTGCAGAAATCAATTGTTCCTTCATGTCTTTGATCTTTGTAAGAAAACTGTCCATCGAATCACCTTCATTCATGTGCTCACTCTCCAACTGTTTTCGGAGGTAAGCAACACGAGCCTCATTCCTAGCCTGGTACAAAGTGGTAAGTGTATCCCAAGCATCCTTTGCTGTTCTGCAAGAGCGAATGTGAGGAATAATGGCACGTTTGACAGACAAAGCTATCAATGCATGTGCCTGGGCATCTCTGCCATCCCAACAAATCTGCTCTGCAGTAGGTGCAACAGAAACAGCAGCACGAACAGGAATCTGCGGAATATCATCTTCGACACCATCTTCATCAGCTCCAACACCTGTATTTGCAGTACCTGTCGTTACAGGTGTAACAGGACGTCTTTCAACACCCTGCACAATGTTCCACAATCCTTTTGCAACCAGTACATGTCGCATCATATAAGCCCATAATGGGTAGTTGGTACCATCCAACTTATCCTCAACAGCCAACATACGAAATACATCACTGCTTTCAGCCATGGCCGGTGACTAAAATACCTTGATGCAGAAAATTGACTGTATCTCAAAAAGTTGAACAGAACTGCCCAGACGAGTTCTGCTAGACCTGTAGTAGACTTTGAGACGCTTAAACTGGCGAACAGAAACTGGTATATACCTTTGGCACAAAAGGACGAAATAGCCTGCACAAGCACTGCGATAGTGCGTTCGGAGGCCGAAACGAGCTCAGATCGCGATTTCGGCACCACAGGGCGAAGTAGTTTTGATCTCGAAAACACCCTGAGTATGCTCACCAAATTTTGTGCGAATCTGAGACTGCAAACGGAGGAGTGTCGACGGCGCCCTAGAAGAATCAACGACCTGCTATGATACCAATTGTTGGAGTTAGACGTCTGCGGAAGCACGCGAACAGCACAAGGAAGAGGAAGAAGCTTGGAGCACAACACACAAGACTGAATGTATTACTAGAGAATGTACAAAGATAAGTAGCCCATTAGGGCAATAGGCGTATATACAAGCCGGGGGAAAAAAACCTCCTAAAGAGGGAAAAAAGTGCCCCGGCGGTCCTAGAGTGTTCACACACATCACTACCTAAATATATCAACAACCTACTCATGGCTCTTGACACAAAGACTGATAGTGAGGGTCCGATTGGCTCTAAGACACATGGGTGGAGGGAAGGTTATCCTCTCCCTCCCCATTCAAGTCTTTTTCTCTCCCTTTTCGGGGTCAAGCAAGATCCGCTTCCCCCATCACGCTCCTGCCCTGTACTTGGCTATGGCGCCATCGCAATCTCCTTAGTGGTGCTATTTCGAACCCTTCTGACTATTGTGTGGTGCATTTCTACTTCACTGGACAACTCCATCACCCTAGAACTTCTCTAATGCTACAACCCTCAAGCCTTGTGCATGCTATGTTGTGTGGTTGAACTCACAAGATGCTTCCCCCTTTCCACCGCTTCTACCTTGCAGGTCGAGCTCCAATATCTACGCCCCTTTGCCCATTATTGCATGAATGGCATCTTTGATTAAGGTGGGTGATCCCTTGGTGTTGCGAGCTCTTCAACAATCTTTGTGGGTCAGTTCAAGATCCCTGCCATTACTACTCATATGGAGGCAAGGTGTGTATTGTATCAGGTTCAAAGCAGTACTGGGAAGAGATCTATGATGCCCCCTTATTGGGTTGCCATTTTGCCCTGCTGATTCATACTCCACGCTCCCCTAATCCTGGCATTCGTGCAAGCATGCATCTACTGTAGGATTGAGCCATTGCCTCACACTTCTTCATCCTTTCCCCCTTCGAGCTCCTTGAAGGAATTTTTGAAGGCATCACCTTGAAGTAATGCTTGCACTACTCCCTCACCACTCTTGTGTTGGAGTTCTCTTATAAAGCCACACTCTTTGTCACAAGTATGGACCATGGGGCATAGGTGCCTCATATGCAAAGCAATGATTTTGGTTCTAATATCAATCCGATGATGAAGAATATTTTTGTGTTATTTTGGTGGTCCTTAGCTCAGGTCCATCGCACTACTGCCTTGACTAGTGAAAAACCACTACAATGAGCTCTGCAAAAGTCTTCCTTGGGTGTCTCATTATTCGAGCAAACTACTTCTCCATCTAGATCCCTTTTGGTGAGCTTCTTTTTTCATGAAGAAGAACTCTTCTAAAGGAGGGCACAACGAACAAGGCATAGATGTGTATTTTTAGGAGAAGATATAAACTTACATATTGGCAGGTGCTTGATCATAGAGCACTTTGAGCATACAACTTAACTACATTGTCTCAGACTTCATTCCTACTAATTGTGATTAAAGTTAGAATGTGCCCTTTGAACTCTCTGTTGTCACTAGGATTTCCCTGGAAAATCTTCGTGTGGGTATGACTTTCTTGAACTCTCAGACAGGCACCTGGGTAAACACAATTGTTGGTATTCAAATGACAATCTTTTCATTACACCAGAAATACTACTATAATGGTATGTTACATTTCATGCTCAAAAGAATTAGCTTTCCTTCGGTAGTATAGATGATTATGTACAGGATGGACTCACCCTAAACATGGAATGATCCATCTCTATTGCACCATGTGAAGAAATCTACCCTAGTGCACCTTTTAGGATAAATCAATCTGCCTCTACTTTTTTACCATGAATTGGATGTGGTCACAACACACTCTCTTAGATTTAAGGGAGCATTGATCCTTTGGAGGACATGTTGTACACTATCACATCTTATATTACAAATGAGAAAATATTATCAATCCTTGAAGCTTCGGTATCCATTCAACATATTACTTTTCAAAGATAAAAAGCTGATGTTGTCAGGGTTCGTGTGAAGACTTTGTGGGACTGGATGGTGGCTGATCCTTGTTGTTCGTCAATAAGATCTTGGCTGATGAAGAGTTCAGAAAATCTCTTCCACTTGCACAGAGGATTGGTGATCCAAATGAAGAAAGGCAAGCACTCAGAGCTAGGAATGTTGAGGAATCTGGCTCAAATGCAAACATGATGATTTGGAAGTAGCTCGAAGGTCTCATTGAAGAAAACCACCCTTAGATTTCGTCTCCACCATGTATCCCATAAGGGTGCTATGCTATGTTGAAAGCTTCAAGGGTTGAACCATGGTGCAACACCTCTCTTGATAGGATGTGGCCATGCTGCTGAACAGAACATCATTCTAAGCACTGTAGAGGTGGTGGCAACTGAAGGAAATATTAGTGAAGGATGCTCCACATGAAGACATCTAGGTTGTGTTGAAGGCTGCATCCTAAGGATCCTTGAAGGAGGTACTAGGTTATACCAAAGATGATGTGGAGTTTAAATATTTTTTGTCACTCTACACAATACTCTATTGGATGAGGTATTATTATTGTACCTTGGCATTGTACTCCATGGCAGCCAAACAGATTGATAAGTTGAAGGAATTCTACATGACCTTGTAAATAATGCTATTTCCTTCCTGGTTGATAAATTAGTTGCCATTATATGGTTACCTGTTGGTTGTCACTTTATGATAGAAACATCTAATCTTTGTTGTCTGGTGCTTGCAAGAAATTAGGGTTGCACTCTATCTTAGTATGAAATATTATTTCCCAGACTTGGTTAATCAATGACATGCTCACTATGGAACACCTATTATTTGAAGCCATTTGATGTAGAAGCCACTCCAGAGCTACACCTATGAAGATGCTTTTCTACCACTTGATGTTGTGTATAATAGATGGTTGTGCATGAAGATGAACCATTCTACATGGATCATGTTGCTATTGGTGTTTTTTCTTTTTCATGAAGTAGGATAAAAGAGGGACCAAAGGGTGCTATTGAAGGATTGGTGCACATCCCAACCTTTAGAAGGCTCGGGTACATCAAAGGCTCATCAGATTATGGTTCCCATCTTTAGGAATGCTCCTCTCCACTCTACTTGGGGAGAAGCATCGACTGCACCTCTTTTAGAGCCTTTCTCTTGTAAGGGAGTTTATGAGACACTAGCCATACAAGCACTTGTGGAGGAATTTCTTCCACTCCTAGCAAGGAGGCTAAGTAGCTTGAATACTGTGAAATCACAAGTTCCTTTTATCATGCTAAGAAATAGGATCACGAAACTCTATGCACGTCACACGATGACCGACTCGAGAGGGGAGCTCTGTCTTTGGTTGTTATAATCACTACAGGGTGGTCGAAGTTGGGGCAGGGTCTTTATTCTTTGCCACAGTTGGGGGGGTCACAACATACTTGGCAAATGAAGCATGTGGTGTATCTCATTGTTATGACCATATGTATAGGTTGGAACACATATTTTGACCATGTTTATGTAATCATTGAAACAAAAATAGTGGCATATGACTCCACATGCGAATGTTTATATGAACCAACCTGGGTCCAAGTAGCAATACAATTCTCTATAGCTCTTTGCCCTCATGCTTCAGCTCTCTATGGCTTGAAAAATCCTATTGTAATTATTAACAACTTGAAGAGCAGTCTGGGTGGGATTGTGTAACTGCCCAATTTGGATTGTGTCCATAGCTTCTGTAATCACTTCGTGCCCAATTTGGATTGTCAGATATTTGCTACTTTGATATGTTTTGGTGAGACATGACTACAAGGATAAGAATTAGTTATAGGTTTCAAGATACTACAGCTCCAACGATCTTGTCCAATGAGATACATGCATCTTCAACAACATGGTGCTCTTCATGCCATTATTTAGGTGGTTGGGCTAACTGCCTCCTAGAAGGATTGTGTCGCTCAATCGCTCGAAGACCCTTCACCATTTGGAAGGCTTTGCCAATGTCAAAGCTTGGAAGATATGAGGACCTCTCCTCCACCCTATGTTTCTCTTTGAGTTTGTGGGATGACTGCCTCCTAGGAGGAGTGTGTCGCTCACCACTTGGAGACTCTTGCGAGAAATGTGCTAGTCTGATTTTCTATGATTATACATGTTGGCTGAAGTCTTTTTAGGAACTCCTCCAAGGTATGGCTGCATATTTGGCAACAAAGGCTGCTCTTTCTATTGCTGGGCTGACTTCCTCTCAGGAGGATTGTGTCGCTCAGTAGTGAAAGACTCTACAACTCCATTGAAGGCTGGCGCACTCTCAAAGCTTGGAAGACTTGCAAACTTGAAGACTCAAACTTGGACTAGTTCAGCTATGTATGACCCTCTTCTCTTAGCTTTGTCAAGGATGACAAAGTCTAGGGGGAGGAGAGTGCTGGGTAGTAGGGTGTGCACACATTCTCTTTGTATATATTTAGAGAATGTGAATGAGAACCCTCTCTTGATCATGAAAATACCCCTCTTTGTATATATTTAGAGTTTCACATGAGAACACCCTCTTAGGACACTTTTTTGATAATTCTCCAACACTATGGTATAGAGTCTTGTAAATAAATCCCACTTTTGGATTTTTGCAAGAAAAAGGAAAAATACCACGTAGTAGAAATCCCATGCCCATTTTTGAGATATGAGGAGATTTGGGAAGATATCCTAAGATATGGTAGTTAGACACATGCTCCCTTTTTTACTAGTCATAGGAGCACATGGGGAAAAGAGCTTAGGCTATAAATATAGAAGCTCATTTTTTGGAAAGGGAGCTTTTGGTTCACATTGAGCTCCTCGTATATATCCTTTTTTGAATGGAAGAACTCTTTTACTCTTAGACTTTGTGCATTCTTGTATTTTGTCTTTTGATTGTGAGAGTGAGGCATGTGTGTGTGCATGCTTGTATTTCCTTTGTGTGTAAGTAGAATGTTGCAATTTCTTGTATTTTACACTTGTGACAAGGATCCTTTATGATCTTCTCTCTATGTTCTCAAGGGTTTGTGCATAGCTTGTGTGGAGAATGAGTTCTCCTATGTGCAATGAAAATGTTAGTGAACCCTTGTATGTCCAACACTTGGACAAACATCTGCACCTTAGATAGCTTGCTGCTCTCAATACAAGACTCAAATGCACTTGTGTCTTTAGTCAATCAAAGTAGAAAAAGAGAGCTTTTTGATAAGCTATAAATAACTTAATTTGGACAAGTTTTGATTAGGAAATGCAACTGACAAAGACGAACTACCTGTCCACACAAGTATGCTGAAGAATTGAACTTCACTCTCGTATTGATAACTCCCTGAATATATCTCCTTTGAGGAATATATTTGAGACATAGAAGTTACACACAAATATACACAAGTATACTAAAAACTTGGACTTCATTCTCTTATAGATATCTCACATAATATAAATCCTTTGAATGACCTATTTGGAAGAAAGAAAGTGCATGCAAAGAGCTTTCCAACAAGCTAAAAAGCAAGAAATTTGGATACGTTTTGGTCAGGAAACTTAACTGACCAAAATAGACTACTTGTCTACACAGGTATGCTGAAAAAATTGGACTTCACTCTTTTACTAATATCTCATAGAATATATAAGATTTGTTGGAGATATTTGAGACAGAAAAATTACACAAGATAAGCTTCCAATGAGTGTTTAAACGTAAGAAATGGTTACATATACACTAAGATATGAGCTTCACAACAGACCTATGTACAAAATGATGTGCGGTTGGAAGGAGTATGAAAAGACAAAATGACAAAATGACCAGATCTGACTATTGGGAGCTCTTGCCTCTTTCTCTCCTTGTTTAGAATGTGCTCCCACTCCACTTTTATAACCAATGAACATGTGAAGAAGTTTGTGCCTCCTTCTTAACTCATCACTTTCATTTGATTGCCCACTACATGCCACTTACTACAAGGCAAATATTGTATCTTTTATTCATCATGAATTTTGATTAGACTTTTTTTCCTTTTTTTTCTTTTCTCTTCTTTTCTTTTATCTTTATATTTGGTAAATTTATCCAAGCATAAGTCATGTGAAAATGAGCTTGTACATTTATCTTCAACACCTTGGAGTTGATGGCCAATGGCTTGAGCATGTTGGAGGGTTGGTTGGATTAAAGGAGAGTCTCCCTTGAGCTTTCCTCTTGCTTCCATGCAGTGGGTATTGGCTTCCTTGGGTATACTACAACAACAATCGTCCATAGCTTTCTCCAAATCTGCATTTCCAATTGCTTCTTCAAAACAAGAAAGATCAACATCTTGTATTACCTTGGTCATGTAGGCACAATGACGAGCCATGTAACTCTCATACATCAATCGTTGCACTAAATTCCACAACCTCCCAGATCTTCTTAGTCTTGGGTCACTTCTCCTTGTATCATCTGCATGTGCCCTTCTTACTCTTCGAGTCTTCACAGAGGCCAATCCAAGTTCCTCATCAAAGCTCTTTTCTAAGCCGCTTGAATCGCCATCAATGTCTTTAAAAGTTGTAGATGTTTTACTACTAATAGAAAGCTTTACTTTACCTTTTTTGGATGTATTTGATGAGTTTAATGTACTGAAATTTCCATGCAATCGACTCCATGGATTTGAGTTGGAACTACTGGTTGGTGACACATCAAGCCCACTCAAAACTTGAGATTATGCACTTGATTTTTCAGCATTTGCTTTGTCATTTGAGTCAAAATTAAGTCCTTCGGCATTTGCATAGAAGCTTGAAAGTTCATCAAACACCACATCTCTACTTAGCTTCACTTGTCGTGTGAGTGGGTTGTAGCATTTATATCCTTTTGCTCAAGAGAGTACCCAATAAAGATACATTTTTTGCTTTTGGGATCATGCTTCATCCTCAACTCATCTGAACATGTACATATGCAACATAGCCGAACACTTTCATATGTGATAAGTTTGTCTTTTTACCTGTAAACTTCTCTTTAGGTGTAACAATGTATAGTAGCAGTCGGAGTTTTGTTCATGATGTATATACCAGTGTACATAGGTTCTGCCCAATAACAATGAGGCATATTCTTATCAACTATCAAGGATCTTCACTACTAGAAATAGGGGGGTGTAGTGACGCCCCCAAATTGAAAAAAAAGTGGGTCTCGTTGCTTATGCGATGCTAGCATCGCATAAATGATGAGCCTGTTTTTTATTTAAAAAAAGGGACATGTCATCGCATAAGTGATGCCAGCGCCGCTTATGCGACACTAAAAATATGTGTCGCAAAGAGTGTCGCTAGTCAGCGACGCTTTTAACGACATTGGCAAACTGCCTGCGATGTTGGATCATCACATACACGATGTCCTGGTCTTTGAGAGCATCGCATAAGCGACGCTCTTGAATGTTAAAAAAAAATTCAATTTTTCTCGGCACATTTGTGTCGGGATTAGGATGCACGAGAGAGAGAGAGATAGACACGCACATCCCATGAAGCAAGGTATGCATGCACACACACACATACACACACAAATTTACACACACATAGATTTACACACACACACATACATATGCATACACACACATACACAGACACACACACATGCATACACACATAGACACACACACATACACACATAGACACACACACATACACACGCACACATACATATTAGACACATACAGACTTACACACAAACACACATCCACACACATTTCCACACACACATACACATGCATACACACATATACGTACACATACACACGTATATGCACACAGACACACATACACACATAGATACACACACATATACACATAGACATATACACACACATACACACATAGACATATACACACAGATTTACACACACACATATACACACTAATTTACATACACACATACACATGCATACACACACACATTTATACACACATAGACACATGCATACACACATAGACACACACATAGACACACACACACATACACATACACACACATATACACACACACATAGACACATACACACTTACACACATCCACACACACACACACATACACATGCATACAAACACATATATATAGATACACACATATATACACACATAGACAGACACATACACACATAGACACACACACACACATACACACACACATATAGACACATACACACACATATATGCATATACACACACGTAGAGAGACATACACACATACACATACATGCATACATATGCATACATGATGCATATGCATATGCATACATACATACTTACATGCATACACACACATGCATACATAATGCACATGCATATGCATACATACATGCTTAATGCGCACACACATACACACACATACATACATACATACATACACATACACACATATATATGCATACACACACACATAAAGAGACATACACACACATACACATACATGCATACATATGCATACATAATGCATATGCATATGCATACATACATACTTACATGCATACACACACATGCATACATATGTATACATAATGCACATGCATATGCATACATACATGCTTACATGCATACACACACATACACATGCAGACACATACACATACACACACACATACACATACACACATATATATGCACACACACACGTAGAGAGACATATACACACACATACACATACATGCATACATATGCATACATAATGCACATGCATATGCATACATACATGCTTACATGCATACACACACATATGCACACATACACACGCATACACACATACACATTGTCAAACATTGATCCACAGGGATCAGTGCATGTGATCCACAGGGATCAGTCTATTTGATCCATAGGGTTCAATCCATGTGTGTGAGGGACAAGGGCCAGCTAGCCAAGGTCCCAAACTCGGGGGATACCCTAAGGTACTTTGGTAGTAATGGGAATAAGTGTTGCATGATGGCCACATGTTCACACTAGACTATTCCAGATCATTGCCATTTTTAGCGGTATACCATTGCTATTTTTAGAGTACAAGAGGGTATATATGGATGGGAGGAGAGTCACACACATCATTCAAGCGATTTCTTACAATTGGTATCAGAGCCTAAACGAATCCTCTTGTGTTTTACAGTGTTGCCATTGTCATCTTTGCAAGTGTTTTTGTTTTTTATGTGGATCTTCTTCATCGTTTTTGGGTGGCGCTTTTTGGCCGCCTTTCGATCGTCGGAGTTCTGTGCGGAGGCTCGATCAAAAAGAGAACAAGCGGGAGCCTACATGACCCCTTCCTTGAGCATGGACAAGGGAGAAATGGGTGTTCTGTGTAGGCCGAAATTTGCACCGCTTCTGGTCCCACGTGCACAATGCACCTCATGATGAGTTGGTGTCCACGGTGTGCCCCAAAGCGCGTGACTTCTGCCAGGGAGATAGAGGTGCTGCCCTCTCTCTAGACAGCTAGCGTGGCTTTTCAACCGCTATCCCGCCCAGCCCAAAGAGAGTCGAAGTTCATTTCTTTTTTGAGCTCCAGAATACCTGTTGGTGCATATGTAGTTACTCGGGCTTTCACAACATATGTGGGATCAACATACCAGCTCGCACACGCTCTTGGGGCTGAAGACGATCTACAGTATACAAGCGAAGTTCTTTCTTATGCCATAGCCACAAGTTTGATTATTGAGCCAATTTACACTACCTCCTTCCAGTTCTTTGGCTCTAATTTGAGCATCTCTTATCTAATTTTGGAGATCTTTGTTGTATGGAAAGTTCTCTTAGAGCACTTTCTATAGAGTGGCTATAAGCCATAGTTTGGCTTTAGTTTCCATATCTTCAGAGCTTTGAATTTACCCATTCATCCTTAACAACCCTCTTTTGAGCATCGTTTTGAATCACAACCTATCGGGAGCGACTTGGAAAGCTATTCCGATGGAGTATGGATCATCTTCAGCATCTGCACACACCTGCAAATTGCTTTTTGAACCTCTAGATAAGTTTCTTGTCAATTTATATGCATTGTTGCTCTCTTTTTGCATCAAATTGCATATAGAACACGCAATTTTGCATAACACCTAGACTATACGTGTAGTTTAGATGCGAGTTACTATTGTGCGGTGCATGTATTCTTCTTGCAGGGAAAGGTAAGTATTTTTCTTGTAGGTAAGCGAGGAGAAAAATATAAATTTGTCAGGGTGTGTATCCCCTTTCGGTCTATTTGTAGATAGATTGTGCCTGCCAGCATCATTATCACAGAAATTGCTTGTCGTAATTTTTTCGATTTTTAAAATTACATCGTTATGCTGCCGAAATTTTTAGAAAATTACTATGCATATGCATGGAAGCATATAGAACATACTAAAAGTTTCTTATTTCTGCATGTTTCATTGAGCAAAGGCTTGTAATTGTTTCTTTTCCACTGCCACTTACTTGTTGTGAATATTCATAGAATGTTCAAACTATATAAAGATGAATGGTTAGTAGTATTCTGATCAATGCATCCTATATGTCTATGGATATATAGTAGATATCACTAGTTGAAGAAAATGAATTCAAAGATATGCCCAAGGGCAGTTTTAAGACAAAGAAACTTAGTAGTTTACAAGTTAGAATTCTAGGATGTCTAGTTAGAACCTAGAATAAAGGATAGTTAATCCTCAAAGATTTCATGATCAAGAAAGAATGTCATTCGCATTATGATCCATAAAAAAAAGAATAATAATAATATTAAAGTCAAGATTTACAAAGGACAATATTTAAAGCAATACATTTAGAAAGAGATAAACATTTCTTCAAGTAAAAATAATTGCCCTTTTGTAGAAAGGACAAGGTGAGATAAGGGTTAGTTTTACCAAGATCTCATGAGTTAGAAATTAAGAGGTAAGAGGTCTCAAGGTACATTAAAACCTTAGAAGAGAACTCTAAGAGCACCTATCACTTTAGGATGCTTATAAATTAAGTATCTAGTTCATAAGTAGTTCTTATAAGTACCTACCTATGAGTTCTAGTGCACATTTCTATGTATATAGAAAAAATAAGTTTATTTCGCAAGAAGTAGAGACTTCAGATTTGTGGAATAAAAAGGGCAAATCAAGTTTGATTAGACTGCCATAGTTAGAAACAGTTAAAGAAAAGTCATGTAAGAACTTCCTAGATTTGGAGGTTGAGACATAGACTTTAGAGTTCCTAGTTCTATAGAAGAATCATATCTTGATTCTATAGTAGCTTAATTCTAAGAATGATGAATAGAGATCCCATATGGACTCATTTCATTAAGCAAGCAAGGCAAGTTTGTAGGCCAAGAACTCTAGAGTGGCCAAGATACACATAAATCCAAGGTTTGCAGAGAGCAAACAAGGCAAGTGTGTGGGTGAGATACTCAAGAGTTGCCAAGACATACAAAAAGGCAAGGTTTGCAAAGAGTAACCCAGGCAAGGCTATAATCTAAGTCCCTAGCAGGAATAGGGATCAGTTCATACCCACATAGGGGATGATAGAAACTCCACACAGGGATCAGAGTGCCAGACATTGATCCATAGGGATCAGTGCATGTGATCCACAGGGATCTATTTGATCCACAGGTAGCGGAGTTGTTTATCCAGCATGTCTTCAGATTGTATGGGTTGTTGACATCCATAGTTTCATATAGGGATGTTAGATTCACAGGACCAAGAGGTTCCACCAGTTTTTAGAGGACATGTTGGAGGCATATGTGTCTAAGAAACATACAGATTGGGATAGTATTTGGCACTAGTTGAGTTTCCTTTTGAGATCAACTATGGCATGAATCCCAATGCTCTCAGTACCATAGGTATGTCACAAAAATGTCCTGGTGCTTTGGAGTTCCTAGCAAACGTCCAAGAAAATTTAGAAATAGCTAAAGCCAAGATGCAGTAAGAAGCTGATAGGGCTAAAGAGTACGCTGGTAGGAAAAGATCTCCTTGATCCTAAGAGGCAGGAGCTAGAGTCTTTCTTTAGGTACCAGCTAGATCTACTTCATTATCCACAGGGAAGTGTAGTAAGCTATGACCAAGGTTTGTGGACCTTGGAAGATAGTTAAAAAGCTAGGTGAAGTTGCATACTGATTAGATCTTCCTCTAGATTACAGATTTCATCCAGTGTTTCATGTTTCTAAGGAGGATAATCTAATAGAAGGTATTGTTTCTTTGCAAGAAAGTAAAAGCATGGATCATTCTCCAGATAGGATACTTGATCAGAGACAAAGGCGATTCAAGAATTGTGTCGTCAAGGAGTATTTAGTAGCCTGGAGAGGATTACCACTTACTGACTCTACTTGGGAATCGAAAGCTCTGGTTTGCAAGTACTTTCCCTCATTGATCATTGAGGACAATGATCTTTAGAAGGGGGAGAGACTGTCATACATTGATCCACATGGATCAGTGCATGTGATCCACAGGGATCATTGATCCACAGAGATCATTGAGGGATCAGTCTACTTGATCCACAGGGTCCCAAGCTCGGGGGATACCCTAAGGTACTTTGATAGTAATGGGGACTACTTTGGTAGTAATGGGAATAAGTGTTGCATGATGGCCACATGTTCACACTAGACTATTCCAGATCATTGCTATTTTTAGTGGTATACCATTGCTATTTTTAGAGTACAAGAGGGTATATATGGATGGGAGGAGAGTCATACACATCATTCAAGTGATTTCTTACACACATATACATATAGACACACACACATACACACACATACACACACATATATGCATACACACACATAGAGAGACATACACACACATACACATACATGCATACATATGCTTACATAATGCATATGCATATGCATACATACATACTTACATGCATACACACACATATGCATACATAATGCACATGCATACACATACACACACATAGACACATACACACACATACACAAACATATACACACACATACACATGCATACACACACATACACACATAGACACATATACACAATGCATATGCATATGCATACATACATACTTACATGCATACACACACATACACACACATACACACACATACACACACATACACACACATATGCATCATATGCATCATAATGCACATGCATATGCATACATACATACTTACATGCATACACACACATACACACATAGACACATATACACAATGCATATGCATATGCATACATACATACTTACATGCATACACACACATACACACACATATGCATACATATGCATACATACATACTTACATGCATACACACACATACACATACACACATATCTATGCACACACACACACATAAAGAGATATACACACACACACACATAAAGAGATATACACACACACATACACATACATGCATACATATGCATACATAATGCATATTCATATGCATACATACATACATACATGCATACACACACATGCATACATATGCATACTTACATGCATAATGCACATGCATATGCATACATACATGCTTACATGCATACACACACATACACATGCATACGCACATACACATACACACACACACACGTAGAGAGACATATACACACACATACACATACATGCATACATATGCATACATAATGCATATGCATATGCATACATACATGCTTACATGCATACACACATATACACACATATGCATACATAATGCACATGCATATGCATACATACATGCTTACATACACATACACACACATACATCCACACACATTTACACGCACACATACACATGCCTATAGACATATATATACAGATACACATGTATATACACACACAGACACACATATACACACACATACACACATAGACACATACACACTTACACACATACATACACACACACATACACACACACATACATACACATACACACATCCACACACATTTACACACACATACGCATGCACATGTATATGCACACATAGACACACACACACATAGACACACACACATGGACACATACATACACATATATGCATAGACAGACACATAGAGACATACACACATATATATATATACATACACACACATAGAGACACATACACATATATGCATACATACATACATATATATATATATATATATATATATATATATATATATATATATATATATATATATATATATATATATATATATATATATATATATATATATATATATATATATATATATTTCTAACCCATTTTGTTTTATATGTATAGGTATTATGGATCCTAGTAGAGAGAGAAAGGTGAAACTCACTCTCATAAAAAGTCTTATGAGAGCAAGAGTTCCGCCTGATACTTTAGGGATCATCATGCATGAGTACTTAGAGATGGCTGGTGATGAGCTAGATTATATGATCCAGATGCTTACCCAGTGATCAGAGGAGGGCTCTTTTGCGGCTCCACATGCAGGAAGACAACTATCTCCTCATAGGTATGTTTTTTTTTCATAATTATTTTTAATGATATTATAACACATATTTTTATTCATTTTTATCTATCTATTTTCAGGACACCTATACCACCTCTAGATCATGATAGCAGAGCATAGGTGCCTATGAGGACATGCATAGGCACCTTAGGGCTAGAGTGCGATATAGAGCCAGAGGGGAACATTGTGTACAAATGGAATGGATTGGAGTTCAAGACAAGAATGCGAGCATTGTGCGACTCTTACCTGCACCTTGTCCACTTGCAGTGGAAGTAAGTATAAATTTTACATATAAAGTGAAATAAATATCTTATGTTTTATTTACATGATTTTTTTAATTTTTGTAGTGAGCATGATGAGAGGGATAAAAAATACATACTTAGTTCACTTGAGACAAAGTTTGGGATAGGATGGTCGCATAAGTGGTGTCTAAAAGAGATGCGGACACTTATGGCTCATCATCGCGATAATGCACGGTACGCATTGCTTTTATGTATATATATGTGGAGATGAGTATGTGTGTTTATGTATGTATGTATGTATGTATGTATGTATATGAGAGAGAGATAGAGAGAGAGAGATAGAGAGAGAGAGAAGAGTGAGACTAGAGGTACAAATACATGCATACACACACATATACATCATACATGCACATTTACACACATATACACATACATGCACATTTATACATACACACACATACATGCACATTTTTACACACACATACACATGCATGCAGTTACACACATATAATGAATACACACATAGACACATACACATACACATACATAATCATATGTACACACACATAGACTCACATAATCATATTTGCATGCATATATACACATACACATGCATACACACATATGGATACACACACACACACATATATATATATTATAAATATATAAATTACAATATATATATCTCATTTTATAACAATACATATATACACACACACACACATATATATATATATATATATATATATATATATATATATATATATATATATATATATATATATATATATATATATATATATATATATATATATATATATATATATATATATATATATATATATATATATATCCTAATTCAAAAACACTAATTTTGATATTAGGGTTTTAAAATCCTAATTTATAAACTCTAATTTAGCCTTTTAGCCATATGATTGAAGTATATGTACACATTGCATCTATTCCTCTGATGTCCTACTAGAGAGATGTCTCTCCTCCCAACCTTATGCCTCTATATATAGCTACTCGAATCAATGAGGATCATAATATATATAAAGATATATACACATCATGTAGATACACATACATAAATATAAAATGGAGTAGATACATTATGCATCACACATACATGCCTAAATGCACACATAAATATATATACATGCATACATATTTACATGTACACATTTACACATAGACCCATATACAAATATACATGTACATATCACATATACATGCCTACATGCACACATGTATACTTATACATGCATACACAATTATAAACACTTGCATATATTACTGGAATACATGAATATTTTACACAAATGAATACTAACACATGTATACATATATCACACACATGCACACACATACATATACATCAAACACATATATATGCATACTAACACATGTATACATATAATACACATGAATACACACACATATGCATACATACATGAGAAAAATTTGCTCCTCAAAGATAAAGCTATATATAAAATAATTAGACATACCCCCGAGCTTCATGTTCTAACTTAAAAGAACATGATTTCATCTCTCTAGTAGGATTCATCGATATTCTAGTTGAATAAAGAAGAATCTATTATTTGATATCCATTCAAAAGCTTCAAGTTATTGATCAATAACTAGATGAGAATTTACTATCTAATATGCTCATATGTTTTCATTATTGCCATCATTTTGATAAGACATCAGTATAGTCTCATCTTCATTATCCTTCATCTTCATCTTCATTATCTTTTCATTCTTTTCTTCTATTGTTAAATCTGTGTTCTCATGAGTCACATCATTTATTGATGGATTAATATCGATTTATGGTAATTCCTCTTCATCATCAGTAGAATCAGCATGTAGAATATTATCCTCTTCATCAAAAATATTAGTATCATTATCATGTATAATGATTCTAATATCTCTTTCATATGTTGATGTATCATTATTTGATGGTGAATCATCAAGAGGACTTTCTTCGATCTCTCTAACAATAAACTGTTCAAACAATGACCTACCTCTAGGTTAAACATGAATGACTTGCCACCAAAGGTGAGCATCTGGGTTTTTGTAAAAAAAATGTTTGTTCAATATGTCTAGGAAGAATATATGGTTCTTTAGTAGATCACATTACCTTGGAAGAATCAATTGCCCAAAACCCAGATAATTCCGTTCTTAATGTGGAATTACTACCTTTATATTCGGCTCGAAACCAGTCAACCTTCAAAATGACCTATCAAAATATATAAATACAAAAACCCATTATTAGGTGCTTAAAAAAATAATAAACTCTATCATTAAAAATATAAACTTTTTTCTACCTGTTTGAATGTATGAAATGATATTTTGTAGATACCAACAACAATTCCCACGTAACCAAGTTTGCCATCTATAAGGTTCGTGTCTTTTGAGCTAGCACATGATAGTTGTTTGAAAGAAGAACAATACTAGAATCCTCTGTTTTATGTAAATAATCAATGGCGTTGATTCTAACATGCTATCCAAAGGCCCACATATTAGTGAACATTCCAGCCTACAAAAGAAATTAAATTAGTAAATACAAACTAATATACATATATAAAAAAAACAAAATATTATTAAAATAAAATTACCTTTTGGTCACAACCTATCATTAACTCTCTCTGCTCATCTGAGATTTCTTCATTATTTGCATTGGCACATTGCAAATGACTATATAGCCAAACCGTGAAATTAGAAGATATATTTGTAATGTCATTATTATCGAGATTACGTCTATATCTTTTGTTTCTTCACCTTTTACTTCGGAGAGTTTGAAGTTCCTATTCGTACTCGCTAAGGAATGCTTGCATGCATTCGCTATTATATGCTACAAAAGTAGAAACAATATTTTTTTTTCTTGAAATGTAAATAAAAATGGAACTCCCTTACTTGATAATACCTCATCTGCTATTTTTGAAGAAGACTCGTTGGTCCATGCACGTGGAGCTTCTTCATGAACTCTTTCAAGGTACTCACTAACATAATACATGCACTCTTCAAGCATCCAACCCTTTGCCATGGATCCTTCTGGTTTCGCTCTTTGTCGCACATAACCTTTTAATATTCCCATAAATCACTCGACCCAAAACATCCATTGAGATCAATGAACCTGAACTAATAAATGAACCTGAATATCAGAAAATGAAGTAGGAAGCTCTTTCTCCATCAAACATAGTAGCTCTTTGCTTTCACCTTTTTTTTGTGGGATCGAGTTTTTGTCAACCTCTTTTGATGTAATCCACCTATACATATCATTAAAAAGATTATAAAGAAGTTAATTCCAAAATGATATCAAATATTCATAGATATTAAATATAAAAGTATCATAATTACCTTATAAGCAATCCAAGATGATAGATCACATCTCGTACTCCTTTCGTTGTACATCCATCGATAACCAAAGGTAAAATATGTTTCAAAAAGTTCTGCCAGCCATGGCTCTTTAACACAAATAAGCTCTTATCATCCATAGTAAACATGTTTTGGAAAGATGCTCCATATCTTGTAGGAGTCCGAATCAATTGAATCCTATTGTTGATAGTCTGTATCTCTTTTGTTGTAAGTACCCAAGGAGCAGGTGCATAAGTCGTTTCCTATCGATGTCTATCAAAAACTGGCCATAACTTTGATTTTGAGTTTTGATCTTTCAAATCATTAATTCCTTGATGTTATGGTATCCTTTAGTCCAAGAAGATGCTGCCATAGTGAATAACTAATATTCTTGAATATATGCATAGGATCAAGAAGATGACATACTTTTATCTCTTTCCAATACTCCAAAAAATACCATATTGATATCTTCTCTATGAGTGCCAATTTTCCTTTACCTCTCTTCACATACTCCTTATCTTCATCATCACTGAATATTTCTGATTCTGGATCTATCAGAGGTCCATCTGTCCATTCTTTATACCAATCCATAGGCGTCATAGGTTTTGGACACTGACATGTTTCAAGCTTTCCATTAAAATGTATCGCTTCTCTTTTAGATCTTAATGGATGATCATTAGGCAAGAATCACCGATGTCGAAGATAAATACTTTTGTTGAGATTCTTACTATAGATTGATCTCAACCAATCACCACAATATGGACAACCTTTATAACCCTTAGTAGATATTCCTGCATCATGAAAACGATAAAAATATAATTAGATTAAATCACATTTATTTGTATGCATATTGAATAAAAAAGTTATATCAATACCTAAACAAACACCATATCCTAGAAAATCGTGAATAGTCCAAGCCACAATACCATAAACCGTAATATGTCTTTCATTGATGCTTTTCGATACATCAATGACATTAATACCTCTCCATAACTCTTGGAGATCGTCAATGAGAGGAGCAAGATATATTCATATCTTTAACTTGTCTTTTTCCTGGGATTAAAAGTGAAGGCATTAAATGTTCCTTTTTAATGCTAAGATATGGCGGAAGATTGTAGTTTATGACTACCACTGACCATGTTGACCATTTACTGGATTTCATGGAGAATGGATTAACCCCATCTAATGCAACTCCTAACTTTAGATTCTGTGGATTTTGTGCAAATTCAGGCCATGTAGAATCAATATGATGAAAAGCAACACTATCATGAGGAATTCTGATGATTCCATCAGTACTTTTATGATCATGTACCGATGTCAAAAGCTTTGATAATTTGGGGCTTTGAAACATATGTCTACTCTGTGGAGCCAATGGAAAATGTCTCAATACCTTTTTTGGGATTTTACCTTCTTCGTCCTTATATCAAGGAGATTGACATTTGGGACATGTCAAAGAGTCTGCATATTCACCTCTATATAAAATACAATCGTTAGGACATGCATGTATACATTGATAATCTATACCAAGATTGTTGATTATCTTCTTCATTTCATCATGTGAGGTAGGAAGAATATTCTGACTTGGTAAAAACTTTTCAGATAATAACCTATAAGTTCATGAGAAAAAGACATATTAATAAAAATAAATAAATAAATATACATACATATATATGCATATAATTTTATATATGTGTATGCTTATGTGTATGTGTATGTGGATGTGTATATGCATGTGCGTGCATATACGTATGTGTATGTGTATATGTATGTATGTGTGTATATATGTTTTATAGGTGTATATATATATGTATATATACATATGCGTATATGTATGCATATATGTATGTGTATGTGTGTATATATGTTTATGTATGTATGTATGTGTATGTATGTATGTGTATGTATGTATGAATGTGTATGTATGTATGTATATGTATTTATGCATGTGTAGCTGTGTATATTTGATTTCGCTTTTTTTTTTTTTTTTTATTATTGTGGTTTGTAGACTTTCATATCTAGACCACTGAATCATTTGGTTGTCTCCCATTTTATAGTCAATCTATTACCTGCCTTGCTAACTAAGACCTTACATATTTGTTTAGAAGGATTAAGTATCAGCTAACTATGGAGGTATTAGGTTGTTTGAAAATAAGACAAGCAAATTTCTCTCGACGATTTTGGAAAATGGATGAATAAGTCTAAATGCTGATATATTTAGGTAGTGACGTGTGTGAACACTCTAGGACCGTCGTGGCACTTTTTTCCCTCTTTAAGAGGTTTTTTTCCCCCGGCTTGTATATACACCTATTGCCCTAATGGACTACTTATCTTTGTACATTCTCTAGTAATACATTCAGTATTGTGTGTTGTGCTCCAAGCTTCTTCTCCTTCCTTGTGTTGTTCGCATTCTTTCGCAGACGTCTATCTCCAACAATTGGTATCAGAGCAAGTCGTCGCTTCATCTAGGGTGCCATCGACACTCCTCCATTTGCAGTCTCAGAATCGCACGAATTTTGGTGAGCATACTCAGCGTGTTTCCGAGATCAAAACAACTTCACTATGTGGTGCCAAAATCATGATCTAAGCTCATTTCGGCTTCCGAACGCACTATCATAGTGCTTGTGTAGGCTATTCCGTCTTTTTGTGCCAAAGATATATACCAATTTCTATTCGCCAGTATAAGCGTCTCGAAGCCTGCTACAGGTCTAGTAGAATTTGTCTCGGCAGTTCTATTCAACTTTTTGAGATACAGTCAATTTTCTGCATCAAGGTATTTTAGTCACCAGCCATGGCTGAAAGCAGTGATGTATTCCGTATGTTGGCTGTTGAGGATAAGTTGGATGGTACCAACTACCCATTGTGGGCTTATATGATGCGACATGTATTGGTTGCAAAAGGACTTTGGAACATTGTGCAAGGTGTTGAAAAACATCTTATCACACCTGCAATTGTTACAACTACAGGTATTGAAGCTGATGCAAAGGTGTCGAAGATGGTGATATTCTACATATTCTTGTTCGTGCTGCGGTTTCTGCTGCACCTAATATAAAGGAGATTCGCTGGGATGGCAGAGATGCCCTGGCACATGCATTGATAGCTTTGTCTGTCAAACGTGCCATTATTCCTCACATTCACTCTTGCAGAACAGCTAAGGATGCTTGGGGTACACTTACCACATTGTACCAAGCTAGGAATGAGGTTCGTGTTGCTTACCTCCGAAAACAGTTGGAGAGTGAGCACATGAATGAAGGTGATTCTATGGACAGTTTCCTAACGAAGATCAAGACTTGAAGGAACAGTTGATTTCTGCTGATGAGGTTATACCAGATAGCTCACTTGTGCAAAATGTTCTAAATGGTCTTCCTGATTCATATAAGAGTTTTGCTTCTACTCTTCGGTTGATGAAAAAAGGCAATCCAAATGCCTTGTCATTTGAGGAGTTAGTCTCTGTTCTGCTGTAAGAAGATCAATCCACGCAGAATAGGTTTATTATGCGTGTTGCAGATCAAGCTTTCCTGGCTAGTCAGAAGGGAAAGAAAAATGGAGCTCTTCTATTAGTAAGCAGAAATCTGCAAATGCTGCACATTCAAAGAACCAAGACAAAGATGAGAAAAAATTAGGAAAGCAGAAATTGTTTTTGTAAGTACTGTAAAGGGAATGATCATATCATAAAGAACTATCCAAAACTATCTGCTAAAGAGGCAAAGAAGAAAAAGGCTGGAATGGTTGCTGCAGAGGTCTCTACACCAAAAACAGAGTTAGCTAATCTTGTGCAGGAAGAAGAATGGGCGTTTACTACTGTCTGCAGTTTTGACCCATCTTCTCATGAGCAGTGCATCTCTGCACTAGACTCAGATGTTTGGTATTTTGACAGTGGGGCGACCAAACATATTACCTCGCAGCGCAGTTTCTTCTCTTCACTCGAACATGCCCCTACAGGGAATATTGTTACATGTGCCAACAACTCCTCTTATCCTATTATGGGAGTTGGTAAGATCATTTTGACTACTACTGATGATAGTTCTTTCACTTTGTCAGATGCTTTATTTGTGCCAGGGATCAAGAAGAACCTGATATCAGTTTTTGCATTAGCCAAGATTGGCTTGGTTGTGAAATTTGTTGATGACAGGTGTACAGTTCATGATTTGTCAAATGGCGATGTGATTATTGCTTCTGGCATTTTATGTCGTGGGCTATGAAAGATCTGTGAATGATTTCGCATGTGCAGTAAATGATTCTCAAGCTATGTCAGATGCAAAGCTTTGGCATGCACACTTTGGTCATTTGAATTTTGCTAGTTTGGTATGCATGCAGAAATCTAAAATGGTGTCCTCTTTGACCAAACTTGAGGCACCTAGAAAACATGTTTGTGAAGGCTGTATTTTGGGAAAAATGTAGCGTTCGTCCTTTCCAAAAGATGGTTCAGTTCAGGCTATTCAAAAATTACAGCTTGTACATAGTGATGTCTGTGGTCCTATGCAGACACCTTCTTTTGGAAATTATCTTTACTTCGTGACTGAATGGGTATATCCATTGAAGGCAAAGTCCGAAGTGTTCATGTGCTTCAAATAGTTTTTGATTTTGGCTGAAAATCTGTCAGCATGTAAAATGGGCACCCTCCGTTCTGATCGAGGGGGGGAATATATGTCTTCTGATTTTAATGCATTTCTGGCTGAACGTGGGATAAAACACCAGTGTACAATGCCGTATACACCTCAACAAAATGGAGTTGTTGAACGAAAGAACAGGTCATTCATGGAGATGGGGAGGTGTGTGGTCAAGAGTCAGGCTTTACCACATAGTTTCTGACTTGAGGTTGTCATGTGTGCAGCATATGTACTGAATAGGTGTCCCACTAAAGCGCTGCAGTCTATCACTCCATATGAAGCTTGGCATGATCGCAAGCCATCTGTTGCTCATCTGCGTGTTTTTGGTTGTTTGGCATATGCATTAGTGCCTGAACAACATCGCAGAAAATTGGATGATAAAGCAGTAAAATGTATTTTTGTTGGGTACAGTTCTGAAAGTAAAGGCTATCGTGTGTATCATCCACAAACTAAATACATTCTGGTTAGCCATGATGTTGTTTTTGTGGAAGATGATATTCAGCCATTGCTTTCATGTACTAAAGAGACATCTGTTAGCTCCAAAGACATGTATGATACTTTGCTTCCTCTTTTTACAGGTGGACAGTCTAGTGCTGGCCCTAATGAGGCAACTTCTCAGCCTTTGCAGGTTTCATGTGATGATGCAGATCATTCCATTTCTGATGCAAATTTACATGATGCACTTATTGATGAGAGAGCTGATATTGAGCAGGCAAGAACTATGCCAAAATGGCTGGTGCAGACCTTGCGTGACAGCAAATTAGATGCACCTCTGTCATATTGTACTCGATCAGGCTCTCATAGTGCCTCTTTTGCATCAGATTGCTATGCTATGGCTGCATCTAGTCTCTGTGATGAGACGGAGCCTATTTTGTTTGATGAAGCATAAAATTCAAAAAATTGGATGGCTGCTATGCAATCTGAATATGATGCTATAATGAAGAATGGTACTTGGTCTTTATGTGACTTGCCTCCAGGCAAGAAGGCCATTGGCACTAAGTGGGTATACAAGCTGAAGCATAAACCGGATGGTACAATTGATAGGTATAAGGCTAGGCTTGTTGCAAAGGGTTATGCACAGGAAAGAGGCATTGATTTTGATGAGACCTTTGCACCTACATGTCATATGACTACTATTTGGAGCATCTGTGAACTTGCAGCTCATCATGGTTGGAATGTACATCAGTTGGACATTAAAACAGCGTTTCTGAATGGTGACTTGCATGAAGAAGTGTATGTTTTTTTAGCCCCGTGGCTTTGTGCAGAAAGGGCATGAAAAAAGGTGTGCAGGTTAAAGAAGACATTATATGGTTTAAAGCAAGCACCACGTGCTTGGTATGAGAAGATACATGCCTATCTGATTGCACATGGTTTTGAGAACAGTCCAACTGAAAGCCCCTTATATGTTAAGTGTGCTAATGATGTACTTCTGATCATTGTGGTTTATGTTGATGACATGCTGCTCATTGGTCCTCACGAGAGGCATATTGCTGATTTTAAGGTTGATTTGCATGCCTCATTTGAGATGTCTGATTTGGGGCATTTGCATCACTATTTGGGCATTCAGTTTATGCAAGTTGATGGTGGAATGGCTTTGTGTCAAACGAAATATATTGACACATTATTGCAACATTTTGGCCTTGAAGACTGTAAGCCTATTTCCACTCCTATGGAGATGGGTTTACGTTTGAGTCTTCATGATGCTAGAGATGCATTTGATGTTGTTCTCTATCAGCAGGCTGTTGGATGCTTGTTTCACTTATGCATTACTCGACCAGATATTCAGTTTGCTGTCTCATAGATGAGCAGGTTTATGCATTGCCCAGGAGTCAAGCATTGGCAGGTGGTTAAGCGCATCTTTCGCTACTTGAGTGGTACTCGGCTACTTGGGTTGTTTTATCCCAAGGGGGATCGCTACTGCTAGATTTGCATGCTTTTTCTAACTCTGATTGGGCTGGTTGCTATGACACTCGTGTGTAGTGGCTTTTGCTTCATGCTTGGTAGCTCATGTATATGTTGGTTGAGCAAGAAGCAGCCTACTGTGGCCACTTCTAGTTGTGAGGCTGAGTATAGGGAAGCTTTCACAGCTACTGTTGAGTGTGTGTGGCTCAGACCCCTTATGGCTTATTTTGGTGTTGGTCAGTCTTCTGCCACCACCATCTTCACTGACAGTCAGAGCGCATTGGGAGTTGCGAGGAACCTTGTGTTCCATGCTCGCACTAAGCACATTGAGGTGAATTATCATTATGTCAGGGAGAGGTTCTCTGCTGGGGAGATCAGCTTGGCATATGTGCCCACGGAGGAGAAAATTGTAGACCTTTTCACGAAGGCTCTGCCTAGGGAGAAGTTTGAAGCTTTCCGCAAAGCTTTGGGCTTACTTCCTTTTGTGGAGTGATTTCCACATAGCTTGGCACTTCCTTATACATGAGTGCCAGCTACTTGTTCACTGCATCACTCCTAGGGGGGATTTGTTGATATATTTAGGTAGTGATGTGTGTGAACACTCTAGGACCGCCGGGGCACTTTTTTCCCTCTTTAGGAGGTTTTTTTCCCCTGGCTTGTATATACGCCTATCGCCCTAATGGACTACTTATCTTTGTACATTCTCTAGTATTACATTCAGTATTGTGTGTTGTGCTCCAAGCTTCTTCTCCTTCCTTGTGCTGTTCGCATGCTTCCGCAGACGTCTATCTCCAACACTAAACTATGGGCGGACATGGTGTTCATTCAATGTAAGTTCTTGTTCTTACCGTAGCTAAGGTAAAAACAAAAACCTGCACTGATTGAACACTTTGTGTCCACCCATCCTTTAAAATTATTCTTCCATCCTTCAAATTCTTTGAGGTAAAATTACTTCTCCTATTTTTCAAACAACTTAACACCTCCATAGCTAACTCATACTTAATATTTGTATGCAAAGTTCGTAAAAGAGTTAGCAGCGCAGGTATTAGGTCAACTAGAATAGGAGAAGCACATGTGTCAAGAAAATTCTAAAGGTTGGGCAGACAAGTCCAAAGGTAAGATGGACAAAATATCTTCATTCGGTGACATGTGTATGTATGTATATGTGTGTGTGTGTGTGTTTATATGTGTGTATGCATTCATGTATAATTATGTGTATGTCTATATATGCATGTATTTATATGTATATATTTATGCATGTATATATAAATATAGATAGAAAATTGAAAATTATACCTTAATAGTGCCGAAACAGATGCATTACTCCATCCAAAATGATTTTGGAGATTGAGAATAAGTAAGCTCGCACTTAGTTGTGTCAAACAACTTCCTTCATATACATGCTTTAGACATTCCTCTCGAAGATATTTCTCATTTTTAGAAATATCAATGCTCTCACTGTCATTTTGATACCAGTCCTCAATAAAATATATCAGGCCATCATCTTCATCATTGTCGCACAAATCTTTTACTTTATCTTCTTTTGAATATAGATCTTTCAACCTTGCATATTCCACAGGATCAATTTTGCGTAGCTTCCTCATAGAAGCTTCTGATAAATGAGGTCTTACTGGCAATTGTGAATGGTGTGGAGGAATATCATCAATATTATACGTTGGAATCTACACACATGAATAAAAATCATTAGTATTCCATAAATGAAAAAAAAGTAAACTTTAAACGTAAAATTAAATATATAATTTATTAAATATGGATAGAAAATTTTCATTCTCTCTCTAGCTAAAAGGTGCTATTGGAGATCTACGCCATCCAAAATTCACTAATATTTCATCACCACCATGTAATGTACTAATAGCATTGACAACTATGTATCTTGATACATCTCTACTCATGTATGGTGATTCATGACTATTTTCACGCTCATCAAATGTGCAATTAGTCCTTGACCTATTATTTAACCCTCGACTACTATTTATTAAACTTGCTATATTTCCATGCATGTAAGGTCCTCCATCAATATATAATCCTTCATTTTTTGCACGTGAAATCCTTATACTAGTAAGGGACGCTGCATTCAAGCATATTCCATAAGTACTCATGCTCTGAACATAACGTGCAAGTCGATGCCAATCTCCCCATCCATATATAGGACCACAAAATGACATAAGAGTGACTTCAGAGTTCAGAGGCACGTGCAAATCCTCTACAATAAAGAGACCACGACCAGCATTAGTAATAGTGGATGGAGAAATCATATAGCGATTACCTCAAAAGTTGAAAACCTCTCCATCTAAAGGAAGTGGTCCTCTATTCCATCCTCCATACCTTCTTCTATCATATGTTTGTACTAGAGAACAATCACGACGTGGCAATGGATAATCTCCAACCGTTTCAGTCTCTAAACTAGGAGGTAGAGGATTTCTAGAAACCTCTACTTGTAATTGATGAACAACAAGTCCATGACGTGTACGAGTTATATTAACATTATGAGAAAAATTATCATCATCATCATCATCAAGCAAGTATTCCTATATATCAACAATAGTTTGATTTTGTATATGGTTTTTAAATAAAACAATGACATTAATTTATAGAAAAAGTACATACCCAAGCGTTATCACGTTGACCAGGTGATGGTGCATGCTCAAAAGTACCATACTCTACCTCATGTTCAATACATTCCAATTGTGGTCTTCGATACATGCCATAGCAAGAGTTACACCAACATATAATATGCTCTTGATAGTAAAATTCATCATAATTCCTATCGGAGGACACATGTGAAGTTGTTGCATGGGTAGGAGTGGTGGAGAGCCCTCTGATTGATCAGAATCTGATTATAACAAGAAACAAAAAAATATATCAGTTATGTATCTATCAAATATATTTAAAATTAAAATTTTGATATACTTATAGTATATAGTCCTTGCACGATTAGGAGACGATGGTGGAGTTCCATCTGATTGCTCGGAATCTACAAATAATGGTATTTGATTATTAATAATCTCATTATTTACATACATAAACATTCACATATACATATTTACACATACACACATATTCACATATACACATTTACACATACTCACATATTCACATATACACAAATACACATTATTGTGAGATAAATGCATGTATTTTGTATGAATGAGTGTGTATGCATGCATGTGCATGTGTGTACGTATATATGTGGATATGTATATGTGTGTTTATGCTATATGTATGTATATGTGTATATGTATGCATATATGTATGTGTATATGTTTGCATGTATATGTGTATGTGGGTATGTGTATGTGTGTGTGTGTATATATGTGTATGTATTCTGATTCTTTTTTTTGTTTGAGATTAAATTAATAGGAGATATTGTATGGTGGAAAAAAATAAGAGGCGACCTAACATACCACTTGAGATGTGGCAGTTTTCTCGTAGACAGCTAGGTCTTTAGGAGTCATTTCCTCAGTAGAAGGTATACAAATTAATAGTTTATATTTATAGTTTTCATATATTTTAGTATTTTTTTACATTTAATTTATGTATTTCTTTTTTCTTTAAATAAACAGGCTGCTGCAAAGAAGAGAGTTGAGTCGGGCGACACATCGCACCTAGGCCAAATGGGCCATCATGGTTTTGTAGCTACATTTGTAATTATATGTGTTACTGTGAGTATATTTTTTATTTTAGTTAAAATGCAAGAAACTAATCTTTTTTATTTGTTTCAATGCAGTGAAAGGATTATGGCCGATATCCTACGAAACATGAGATCGAGTATGCTACATTAATTTTATATAATTATTTTATTTTTATGGATGTTTTAATTGTTTTACTTATTTATGTTTGTTATATGTAATACAGGAGTATTATGGAGAGGCAGATATGGATGAGGTGGAGAGACAGACACAGGAGGGACGATCTCAATCATCACCAGACACAGGAGGGACGATCTCAATCATCACAGGGTGCTCACGTAGATACATCAGATCATGCAGATGATCATGATGATGAGGATGATCATGATGCTGATGATCATCATGATGATGATGATTAGGATTCTTGATTATGACATTGGATATGTATTTACACACACACACACACACACACACACATATATATATATATATATATATATATATATATATATATATATATATATATATATATATATATATATATATATATATATATATATATATATATATATATATATATATATATATATATATATATGTGTGTGTGTGTGTGTGTGTGTGTTGTTCATTTCAGTTATGTTTTGAATTGTGTGTATGGTATTAAGTAATGAAAAGTTTTGTTCTATTGATTGTTATTATTGTTTATATTAAGCATATCTTTTAGTACTTTAATTATATAAATCATTTATATGTGTGTACGTATGTGCATGTATATGTGTGTAATATGTGTGTGTACATATGTGCATGTATATGTGTGTAATATATGTGTGTAATATATGTGTGTATATCAATGTATGTACATATGTATATGTGTATATGCATGTATGTGTATGTGCATGTGCATGTGTATGTATGTGTATATGTATGTATGTGTATATGTATGTATGTGCATGTGCATGTGTAAGTGTATATGTGTATGTGCATGTGCATGTGTATGTGTGTGTATATGTATGTGCATGTATATGTGTAAGTGTATGTGTATATGTGTGTATGTGCATGTATATGTGTATATGTATGTTTGTGCATGTGTGTGTATGTGTATATGTGTGTGTACGTATGTGCATATATATATATGTGTGTATGTGTGTTTATATATACATACGTGCATATGTATGTGTATGTGTATAAACATATACAAGTGTATGTATATGCATGTGTATATGTATGAAACATGCATGTGTGTGTGGATGCATTTCCATTTGCATCCATGTGCATGCATGTGAATGTGCATATACATGTATTTAAATATATGTTAATGTGTGTATGTGTGTGTGTATATATATATATATATATATATATATATATATATATATATATATATATATATATATATATATATATATATATATATATGCAATAATGCATGCATGCAAGTCTTTTTATGTGGTTGTAAAAATGTTTGTGCATATGCATGTGTATGTGTAAGTGTATGTGCACATGTATGTGTGTGTATATATGTGTGTGTATATGCATGTGTATATGTGTGAACGTGCATCTTCATCATGTATAAGTGTATATGTGCATATCAATAAGTGTGATTATGCTAACTAATAAAAATAACACAATTCAAATGATATACAAAGAATGGAAATTGTATTTACAATAGTTAGCCATATTTTTTGCTTGGTTAGTTTCTTGAATAACCTGCAATAAAGAGAGAGAGAGAGAGAGAGAGAGAGAGAGAGAGAGATAATTCAAAGAGAGAAAGAGGTAGAAAGAGAGAAACAGAGATAGAGAGAGATAATAAGATAGAGATTAGACAAAACAACAATTTTGCAAGCGATTGTTTCAGCTTGTAAGCGCAGCGCAATTGCGAACATTGGAGAGCTCTTCGATCACATGTGTGAAGATGCCAATCGAAGAGCCTCCAACGTTTTAATTTTTTTCGTCAAAAAGCCGTTGTGTAAGCGATGGTGAGGTATCGTAAAAAGCACTGCAATTGGCATCGCATTAGCAACGTTAGTTACCGTCGCTTATGCGACACAAAAAAGTGTCGCTAATGTGACACTTTTTTAAATCATCGCTTTAGCCTCACCCCGTCGATAAAAACGTCGTTTTGCTTGTCACTTAACCGACAGTCCGTGCTTGATGCTTCTTGCGACGCTTTTTGTAATTTTATAGTGATGGAATTGTGTTGCCATAACCGTCGCTATGCGCCCGTATTCCTTGTAGTGCTTGCTATTTCTGCAATATGATTATTTTTGCATTCAACAATGCCATTCTATTGTGGTGTGTAGCTACATGAAAATTGCCGTTGAATTCCATGACTTTTTAGAAAACTACTGAACTCATTTGACATGTATTCACATCCTCCATTAGATCTGAATGTCTAAATATACTTCCCTATCTACTTTTCCACCATATTCTTGAAATTTTGAAAGTGATAAACATTTCACTCTTCTCTTTCATGAAGTAACCCATACTTTTTGTTTATAGTCATCAATGAAAGTGACATAAAACCTGCATGTGTCCATAGATGTGGTCTTTGTAGGACCCCAAACATCTATATGTACTATTTCTAGCACATTCTCACTAACATGCTTGTCATGCAGAAATGATGTGCTTGATTACTTGCCAAATTGACATGTTGCACATACCTTCTGCATTTTCACAACCTTGAAATTTGGTAGTCCATCAACAAGTTCCTTTGACTGCATCAATTTTAGCCTTTGCAAATTTGCATGTCTAATTTGCTTGTGTCAAATCTCCATATTAGCAATAACAACTATACCTTTTGCAAACATGGCTACATTCATATTTCAAGAATTTTCACATTTAAGCCAAACTTCCTACCCACTTTGTTTCGTTTGGTGATTAATCTTCCATCCTATTTGTACTCTTCTACATATAACCCATCAACATTGAACCTGACTCGTAATCCCTGGCCAATCATTTGTCCAACAAAAGCCAGATTCTTTGTTATATTCAAACATGGAGCACATAAGCAAGATGTTTTACCTTCCCCTGCTCCATAGGTAGTGCTATATTTCCCATATACTCGATAGGATGTGATGTGTCATCGCCTATTTCAACATATCTAGGAATTGAGAGTTTTTGCAAACTACTAAACGATTCTGCATGACATGTCATGTGATTTGAAGCACTTAAATCAACATATGAGACATTACCATCTACCTCTTGCTCTACCAAAGTAGAATACCCACTCAGAACTAGGTTTTCATTGGGAGTTTGAGTCCTCATCAAGATTCTTTTCTTCAATTACCAGCATGGACACCAGATAAAAAAAATTCAAAATATTTTCCTTCTTCTGAATAGATGTTCTGAATTGTGTATATCCAGTGCCAAAACCATGAAGGCACACTTCCACCTTGTCGTCATCATCATCTACATTCACGCCAATAGAGGCAAGTGAGTCACATATGCTTTTTATTTTCAGGGTGCATTCACTTACCAATATGCTCTTTTTCTCGAGTGTATGCAACTGGTTCTTGAGTTGTGATTTCCATGCCTTTGTATTGGGCTCATACAATGTGCCCAAACTATTCCAAGCCTCTTTTGGTGTTTTGGCACCTTGTATGTGCCCAATCATGCTATCTTGTATGCTAACAAACAACCAATACATTACCTTTTGTGCTCCTTGATTCCATTCTTCATATACTCTTAATTAGTCTACAGTCTGATTCCTCTCTGGTAATTGTGGAGTGTTTTCATTCTCTCCTTTGATGTACTTCCAGTAGCTTTTCCCATCAAGAAATTCATCATTTTGAATCTCCAAGCATGGAAGTTGTTCTTTTCTAGCTTATAGCTCATAAACTGACTCATTCCATTAGCACTTGCCATTTCTGCAGCAATTAACAACACAACAAAAACACTAGAAGAAGTACCTCTACTTTAATACTGTCACACTATGACATGATAGTTCGATCTCAGAAAAACATAGTTTTCGTGTATCAACAGTACATAGCTAACTCACACACTCACACACTTAAAGAGGAGCACACATAGATTGAGGCAAGGAAGAATGATCTTCTTATTCTTCTGTTACATAAAGATATTGTACAAGAATGACCTAATACAATAATACAACAAGTGCAATATATAAAGAACAATACATAAGGAAAATCCTAATGTTTGCGACTGAGTGAGCTTGCAAGAAATAAATGTGCCATCACTCTCGATAGATAAATCTAGTAAATCTCAATGAAGTATCCCTGACATATAACGGCGTGACCACTATACATGTCAAAGAAATGAAAAAGTGATACTTTTCATCCTGGATCATCACATGTTGAGCTTGATATCTCAAATTTGAACCATAAATTTTCCAATGCATTTTAAAGTACACATGCATAGGGATACATTACAAGGCCCTGCACAAGTCATTAGTTTTTCATTAAACTCATGCACTACATCCATACTCCATCAAATAACTATGGAATCAAAAAATTTGGCTTGTTGTTTTTTAGAGTCTACTCTTTAACAACAAGGGAGCACCCATGTTTCAACTCATACGGCTTGTTGTTTTTTAGAATCTACTCTTTAACAACAAGGGAGCACCCATGTTTCAACTCATATCCTCCCAAAGACAAGACAAGAGTATCAACTTTTCAAGATTCATGGTAAAAAAATATCTATCACTCTACATTAGCTTCATTAGCAAAGTTTAATATACAAGCTTTGGGATCTAAAAAGATGCTTCAAGCTTCAATGAACACCAAATAGAGTAGGGGACATATAAGGATTAAAGGTCAATCAAGACATCACCACACTCCCCATGGGACCAAAGAACTCAACAACATGGACAATGCCAACAACTAGAAGCTCTAAAGCAAAGATATATCAAAGACCACCTCACCTGGACAACTACAAAGGGTCTTGTCAAGGATGACAAGCTCTATGAGGGGGTTAGTGTTCTAGTCAATGTGAATGACTTCAAAATTTCATAAATCTTTCACAAATCTTTTGGAAATTTGGTGGCATCCATAGAGTTGTAAATATTTTTCATAATAATTGTTGTAGAAATGGGAAGAGTCTTCCTTCAAAAACTTGCAAGAGAAGATCTAGATTCAAGTTCACTTTTGTAATTTTGGTTTTTTCACACATGATGTAACGTGATAGTACATGAGGGGCCGCTATGAAGTACTTTTTGCTATTGTGAGTAGTGAGATGCCTGTCTTGGAAAAATTCGTACACAAGCATTCTTGAACATTTGACATACAAATTTTGGATGTTTCATGGTGCATGACACTTACTCCTTGCTTGTTAATGTGTTTCCTACCTTGAAATTAATGCTTTACGGTTTTTATTCATGATTTTGAGCATGTTTTGGTGCTAGTTGCTTGTCGATGGATAGTACACATAGTTTCTTTCTTTGTATAGTGCTATAACTAAACTCCATTTGCATTTTTTCCTATGCAATCTTGTAGATTTTTTCTATAGCTTTGATTTTAAACATGATCTAGATAAATATTAAGGAAGATATGACTATTTTATTGACTAGTGGTTTTCCATTTCATCATCTGAGTGAGCTCACTTTTTAATGGAGAAAGAGATCATAAATCACTAGAAATATGGTGATTTCATTACCGATTATGATTCATCTCATCACAATTAGGTTTCACCTCATCATAGATCATGGAGTCGTGATTACATTATCAACGTGGTTGGTGATGGTCGACTGGAGACACACTTTCGAGTGATCGTATGGCTTGGTGAAAGATCACTTGGGAGCTAGATATGACACCTATTCATAGTAGTTACCGACTCCAACTACAACTATACTAGGTCTACTCTTCATGGATTGATCGAGTAAAGGTGTATGAATGTGTCCTCATACTGCACGTTGACAAAGTTTGTAAGGAAACTTTTTCTACACATGTTGAAGGGGCATGGTGGGTTGGTCAACACACTTGAATCCTTGGTAGATGGTCCATGGTTTAAATTCTCCTAACCATTTTGAAATGAACCTCTGATGTGGAGGATTAATGGAGTTTTTTGAGTGTGAGAGTTTGTTCTTTCAAATTTCCTTCACTATATTGTTATATTGATCAAATGTGTTCTCTTGATTTTTGATTTTTTCTTTTTTTTTTTGAACTTGGGTCTTCGACTTACTCTTTCATTGGGCTTGAAAATTCAAGGAACAATGCACACATGGAGGGAACCTTCTTGCAAAAAAGGTGTGCCATAACATTTTGAATTCACTTCTCTATTGAATTGCCTTATGGCGAGTAGAGAGGAATGACTACGTGCTAATGTGGTGGACATTCTCCACAAGCATATTGAATTGCCTTATGGCGAGTAGAGAGGAATGACTACGTGCTAATGTGGTGGACATTCTCCACAAGCATCTGCTCTCAGGATGGTGGTGATCCCTCCATGCCATGCATTGCCTAGAGTCAT
>CM035425.1:94724143-94751643 GCA_020310875.1 Ceratopteris richardii | reverse complement strand
ACATATACACACAAATATGTAAATATAATGCTTTAAAACACATGCATTTAGATATATGTTTATGTATGTATGTCTATGTGAATATGAGTGTAGTTACACACACACATACATATATATATATATATATATATATATATATATATATATATATATATATATATATATATATATATATATATATATATATATATATATATATATATATATATATATATATATATATACATATACATATACATATACATATACATATACATATACATATACATATACATATGCATATGCATATACATATGCATATACATATACATATGCATATACATATACATTCACTGACCTATACATATACACATACATAAACATATACATGGGCGCGCGCACACACACACACACACACATATATATATATATATATATATATATATATATATATATATATATATATATATATATATATATATATATATATATATATATATATATATATATATATATATATATATATACACACACACACACACTCACACACACATATACATACATACATACATACATACATAGTGATTTTAAAAGAAGATTAATGTTCTTGGATAGAATTATGCAAGAGGGGTCTTTTTCTTTCAAAATCTTTGAAAAGTATAACAAAAGAGTCCTCGTTAAACTTCTATTTATCTTGGAAATTTTTTCTCATGAGGATTTGAGTCTTAGAAAATCCCATAGTTTTCAACTTCGAATTCTCATATCCAAATTTCTAAAATCCTCATGTGTTTCTCATAATCCTTTGATTTCAAGAAGAGTTTTACTAATTATTATCTTTACTTCTCCAGAAATGGATAAAGTTGGTTTGAACTCTATTTTGAAATCAAAAGAAGTGATAGAATCTCTTCCTTCTTATGTTAGAAAGCTTTGGGTCCATCCTTTGGTTACATACAAATGTTTGAAAACTTTGGGTCAAAAAGCTTTCAATTACAATGATATTGGAAGAAATATGAAAGAGCAAGATAGATTGTCGATTTCTAGAAGATCTTGTTGTTGCAATAATGGTTCCTTTTCCTCTTTCGTAAACAAGGATTTGGGTCATATAGTTTTTGCCAATTGTTCTATTCTTCCTACTAGTAGCTTGAAAGAACTTTTTTCTAGAGGAACAAAATATAGACTTTATACCTCTAAGAATTCTTGCATCCTTAAAGATATAGAAAAGGGCATTGATAATTTCATTCTAAAATTTGAAGAATCTTTAGGTATTCGTGGAATTTTTACACATTGGAAATCAGTAGTAATGAAGAAAGTTTCTATGAAGGTTGATATAGCTTTAGGGAGGAATTCCCCTTCATTAGATAGCTTATTTGTAAGTGATTTGACTTCACAAAAAAATTTTCATAGAAACTTTGTGATTTCTTATGTCGATAAATGTCCAAATAATTTTGTTTTTACTAGTAAAAAGTTTTATGTAGAGTGTCTTATGAAAGAAACTCATTCCTCTACATATCAATTTTGCAATGTTTCTTTTAGAGAAGTTATTTCAAGTCATCAAGATTTCTGTAAATCTTATGGTTTCAAATTGTATCAAAATTTACCATATTTATATACAGTTTGGAAATTCCATAAGAACCCCATCAAACCGAGATTTATAGCTGCATCTTGTAATACTTCTCTCATGGATGTTTCCAAATGGTTAAGCAATTGTTTTAAAGCCATTTTACCTACTATTCATGATATTTGGAAGGAATGACTCAAAGATGCAGATGTGCCAACTTCCTCTAGTTGGATCTTAGATAATTCTCTAGGTGTTATTCCTGTAATAAAGTCTCTCAACTCTTCAAGAACTATAGAAGAAAAATCTGTTCCTTTGGTGCTTCAAACTTTTGACTTCACCACTTTGTATACAAAGTTAGATTTGAATGATTTAAAACATAGGATTTCTTCTTTAGTTAGGAAAGTTTTCTCTTTTAAATTCACCAAAGATAGATGCAAGGCTCTTTTAATAGAAAAATCTGCATTATATTTTGATTATTTATGGTTGAAATCCAAGTTTATAGATATAGATAGTAAAAAGAAATGTTACACTAGAATAGTAGATGAAACCGACATTCTTCTTTGGTTAGATTTTCTTTTAGAAAACTTGTATATTTCAGTTGGTGATACTTTATTCAAACAATGTATTGGAATTCCTATGGGTACAAATTGTGCTGTCTTTCTTGCTAGTTTTTATCTTTTTACTTATGAATTTGAATTTATGGAAAGGCTTGTTTTAGCTAATACTTGTCCTATCATCATACACAAACTTTCTAATATTAGACGCTTTGTAGATGATCTGTTTGTTCCTGATTTTAGTTCTTTTCAAGATTTTATGTATTTAGAGAATGATGCTTTTGGTGGTGGTATTTATCCCAAAACTTTTTGTGAGCTGAATTGTACTTCACATGGTGATTCTTGTGCTTTTCTAGATCCAAAAATATTTCAGTCTCCTTTTTGTTTGGAAGTAGACATTTATTAGAACCGGAATTTGCTAGCATTAACATGATACGTATGCCTCATATTGATTCAAATATTTCTCATTTAGCAAAGTACGGCGTTATTTGCTCTCAATTGTTTAGATTTTCTCGTCTATGCTCAAGCTTGTCTTCATTTGTAGTTCAGTTTTGTCAACTAATCTCTTTGCTTGTTCAAAAAGGGTATTTATTCAAGAAAGTTTCAAAGAAGGTAAGGACTTTCTTACTTCGTAACAAGTTCATTTATGATTCTTCTTCTTTTCATGTGTTCAAATTAATCATTAGTAAATTCAATAGAAAACGCTAACACTGTATGGGTTAATGATAAGGTATTTATGGTTTTTTTTTTCCCCCCTTTCTTTTTCACTCTTTATTTATAACTTCTTTCTATTCTTTTGTTCTTTTACGTTTATTATTATTATTAATACTTTTATTATTATTTTAGCTATTTCTTTATATTTTTACTATTATTTTTAATATATATTTTAAAAATATATTATTATTATTTATTTATTTATTATTCATATATTTATTTATCTATATATTTATTAATTTTAATTTTAATTTTTATAATTCTAATTTCTTTCTTCTTTTTGTTTGTTTGTTCTTTGTGCAAGACTTTATCATGGTTGAGTTTGCCCTTCACTTCCGGAAGTGATAGAAACTCAGTTCATTGACTTTGTTAGAGATCTTGATTTAGAAAGACTCTTTATTAAAGTCTTCACCTACTCTAGGGCACTGATGACGTGAGTAGGGATGTCATAGCTATTTGTCCAAGCTATGCATGATAAAGTTTAATTCTGATACTTCTTGTTTAGGACAGACATAGAAGTTGATGATGCACTTTTTGTTTCGTTTTGTTTTTGTTTAATTTGCTTATATATATATATATATATATATATATATATATATATATATATATATATATATATATATATATATATATATATATATATATATATATATATATATATATATATATAATTATTCATTTATTTATTTATGGAATTATTATTTTTTATTTATTTTCTTTTAATTTAATTTTTATTTTTATATATTTATATTTTTTATTTTAATTTGTTTCTTTTTTAATTTATTATTTTTATTATTATTATTTATTTTATTTTTATTATTTATTTATTTTTTGTTTTGTATGTGTGTGTTTTTTTGTTTTTTTTTTTTAAATCTTTCTTTTTTATGGTGTGTGTTCGTGTTCGTGTTCGTGTGTGCGTCTCTTTTTGTCTTGGTTTTCTTTCTTGTTTGTATTTTTCATGTATTATATTGATCTTAAGTCTCTTGATTTTGTTTGTCATTTTTTCCATTGTGTATGTGTTTGTGTTCTCTATCCTGAGTTCATAAGTTTGGATAACTCTGAACTTATGAAGGTATATATATATATATATATATATATATATATATATATATATATATATATATATATATATATATATATATATATATATATATATATAGAGAGAGAGAGAGAGAGAGAGAGAGAGAGAGAGAGAGAGAGAGAGAGAGAGAGAGAGAGAGAGAGAGAGAGAGAGAGAGAGAGAGAGAGAGAGAGAGAGAGAGAGAGAGAGAGAGAGAGAGAGAGAGAGAGAGAGAGAGAGAGAGAGAGAGAGAGAGAGAGAGAGAGAGAGAGAGAGAGAGAGAGAGAGATACATATGTGTGCGTATGTTTGTATGTATATATATATGTATGTATGAATGTATGTATGAATGTATGTATGAATGTATGTATGTATGTGTGTATATGTGTTTATGTATGTAAATGTTTGAGTATGCATGTATGCTTTTTATTTTTTGTTTTGAGTTTTGTATGAGCTTGTGTTGGAGGAGATTGCCTTCAGTTTGGAGAGGTGGAGTTTTGTCTTCTTTATCATCTACAAGGTATGCATCAGCTAGGAGCTTATCCATTTGAAGTGGATCATCTTCAACTTTGGAGGTTGCCAGGTTGTTAGCAACGTTTTCGCAACGTCCAAGGCAACGTGTTGCTAACGCGTTAGCAACATCGCAACATTTGGGCCTGGACGTTGCGAAAACGTTGTGAACCATTTCTTTTTTTTTATCCATTTTTTTTTGCAAATATAGTAACCTAGATGTATATTATAGTATATACATATGTAATATGTATTATATAGTATGTATTATGTTAATTTATGTAATATGTATTGAATATTTAATATTTATGATTCATTCCAAATTCCCGAATCCTTGTTCAATGAAGTGATGGAAGATGCACAATGCACATTGCACATGTATGATGTCAGAATTTACAACTAATCATTATCATGACTCAATGACTCATTCTAAAATTCAAATTTCAAATTCACCATGCACATTCAAGCAACTTAGTAACTTAGTACTTACTACTTAGTAGTACTTACTACTTAGACTTTAGTACTTACTACTTAGTACTTACTACTTAGCAATGTTCATGACACATGTTGGAACTTGGCACCAGTGACCAGTCACCAGGCAATTGCATTGTTTTCAAGAATCAAACTTCAAAGCATCTCATATGACATTAGAGTCTAGACAAATACTATTATATACAACTTACAAGTAACACTGAAAAACAAACTTCAAAGAATTATAATTTATGACAAAAGCATGTGAAAAAGTCAACCTCATCTCAAAATTATGACACTGGTGACCTTCATGACTCATAACTCATATGTGATATCAGAATCCAATGTCCATAATACATATACATCAATGATCATACCAATAACCATCATCCATGTCACATGATACCACTAAGTAGTCAAAGTTCAAACAATAAACTGCAGTGTCAATAATACAATGATCAATCAATATCAAGTAAATCATAAGTCATGACTCATAATATCATAATACATATGACATGTCACATGAGCAGTCATCAATCCTCAAAATCCTCTGAGTCACTAATAACTATCGCCATCAGCATCATCATCACTATCATCATCATCATCATCATGTGGTGCTCGACTAATAGATGCCTCCATCCTACTAGTAGATGGACCAGGTACACTATGTGCTCTATGACTAGAACGAGTCCGAGATGCCCTCGTATCATGCTGTGGCACTGTCAACTCCTGATAGAGCATGTCATATAGATCAAGGTCCTCTGCCGGAATGCTAGGTATATCATGGACCCTCTCTATATCAAGCTCATTGACGTTCACCGGCCGCACCTCTGCTGAGTGGCCACCACGCTCCAATAAACGCAAGTTGCAGTGGCAATAGACAAGCCGCTCCAACTGCAATGTAGACAGTCTATTCCTTTCTTTGTATGGAAGAGGGCCCATGTACTCCAATTCCTTTCACATGGACTGGCACTACAGTCTTGTGAAAGTATGCGGATGGCTAACTTTCTCTGCAAGATAAAAAAGAAAGAGTTCATTAAGAAGAGGAATGACTCATGAGACAAAGTTATAACTTATTAGTTAAAGACTCAAAAGGAAATTGGAATGACTTACTAGCTCATGTGTACCAACACCGTATCTCTCCCACCATATCATAGGCATCAACTGCATGCTTCTCAAGCATGCTGTGTCTCTACCAAAAAGTCCTTCATTATTCTGAAACTGGGTGAGCTGAAGCTCCAACTTCCCACGTAGCTCCACATCAGAAGGTCCATACAATCGATCTACATAGTCATTCCAAGCAGTCACAAGCTCCATATCCAATGACTGTGATGCAGATCTCCATAAAGGATGTAGTAGATTGGCCATCCCATGTATAGGGCGATGGAACCAATTCCACCTCTTCCTCCATATTCCTTTTATTTCCTCTATCCTATGGATAAAAAACAAATCAAGTTAGAAAACAATAAGATTTAAGAATGTTGAAGAGTCAAGACTTGAAAGTTGAACATGAATGCTCATACAAAAAATAAAATATGGTTACCTAAGTTTCAACTTACCTCTCCAATGTCAAATAAGGACATCTCTGTATAGACTCTCCGACACGATCCATGAACTCATAAACAAGTCCAAGTGTGCAGCCCTCTCTATCTGCTATGCGTATGAGTGAATATAAGGGCTGTAAGGCCCGCACTAATCCCTCCACATCCCTCCAAAAGCTGTCATCCAAACATGTGCGTCGTACAAGCTCTGCCTTTGGACTAGTATGTCCATCCCAAGCTAACCAATCAGGTGATACAACTGTCTGCATCAGTGCTTGCCTCACTCTTAATAATCTTTCCATGACTATGCACATGTATGCAAATCTGGTCTTCGCGGGCTTCACCAAATCAATATCACTGCAAGACCGAAATATAGCAAGCAATTTTGGTCTCTTTGTGAACAAAGAGACCACTTTTATGCAAGTGGTAAAAATGGTGTAAATCCATGGTATCTTTCCCACATCCTCTATCAGCAAATCAATGCAATGGGCAGCACACGGTGTCCACACAATAGAGGGGAATTCTTCTTCTAGAAGCTTGCCCATAGCCACACAATTACTTCCATTATCTGTGACTAGCTGGACTACCTTTTCTATACCAATGTCCATGATAGCTTCACGGATATGGTCATAAATGAACCGACTTGTTTACATATAACACAATGAATCATTAATCAATTGATAAATTATAATTTCTCTTGACATGTGTCATGCTGGCAGCTGTGCATAGCACATGTGCATGTGCATAGCACATGTGCATGTGCATAGCACATGTGCATGTGCATAGCACATGTGCATGTGCATAGCACATGTGCATGTGCATAGCACATGTGCATGTGCATGTGCATGTGCATGTGCATGTGCATGTGCATGTGCATGTGCATGTGCATGTGCATGTGCATGTGCATGTGCATGTGCATGTGCCATGTGCATTGTGCATGTACATACATACATGCCAATGCACATTGCACATGCACATGCACATGCACATGGCACATGGCGCATGTGCCATACACATGCACATGCACATGGCACATGGCACATGGCACATGCACATGCACATGGCACATGGCACATGCACATGCACATGCACATGCACATGGCACATGCACAATGCACAATGCACATGCACATGCACAATGCACATGCACATAATACATTGCACATGCACAAGTGACAATGCACATGCACATGCGAGATGCCACATGCATGATTGATCATTGGCAATTGCACAATCAAATATAAACTGAAAATTCAGAAATCAGTTCACTCACATGTGACTGTAGTACCAGCAGCTGATGCATCTATGGCTCGAAGGAACATGGTCCCTTTGCAACAATGCACCAAAATGCTGTACACATTTCTCTTTCGTATGTCCGTCCATTCATCACACATGATTGTGCATCCATACTTTGCCCATGTCTCTTTCATGGGCTCAAGCTCTCTCTCTAATGCTTCCTTTGTTTTTTTGAGCTCCGTTGTCCTCAACTCTTCATAGGTAGGCCCTTGCCAACGAAACCCTAATAGTGATACCTTCTCAATGGCATTTCTCCATGCCGGTGTCCGTGCAACATTAAAAGACAAACCACATTGTATAAAAGCTTTCATGACGGCTTGTGTGGCTTCTTGTTTATGTTGTTGTTGCAAGCTAGCACGTATATATGCTCCTCCAAGAGAGCCAAGTGGGTGCTCTTGTGGATCATGCTCTACTTTTGTACTCTTTCTTGGTGGCTCATGCTCTATGTCAATGTCTATGGAAGCCTCATGAGCTTGAGATGCTTGAGTTTGGGGATCACAAGAACCATGTGAACCGCTTGCAAATGATCTAGCTTGTGATTGGGCTCCACTATTCCTTCTACCTTGGGCTTTTTGAGCTACCCATGCCATTAGCTCTCCCTTTATAGCTTCGGGCATAGGCTCTTTGCAAGGTGCAACTCCTATGCCACTAACTCTTCCAAGGTGTGCCTTGATCCTATCGGCTCCACCGGCTCCACTATAGCCACAAAGCTTGCAAGTCCATCTCTCACTACCCCCGGAGCCCATCTTTCCTTGGCTTGTCACATATTCCCAACATGCTTGTTTTGCTTTAGGCATTTTGATGGAAGAGGTTAAAAGCTTGGAGAGGACTCAAGATAGGAAGCAATAGATAGGGGGGGCACGGGTGTGTGAGGGTGTGTGTGTAATAAACCTACTCTTGCCTTGGATTGCTCTTTGACTGTCCGAAACACGCTCTCGGGTCAAGATCTCAACAGAGCATACTGCCTCAATGAGGCCGTTTCGGCGAAACGGCCTCATTTGAGGCAAAAAAAATTGTCTTTGTTCGCAACGCGTTGCGAACGTCGCAACCTTGCGACGTTGCGTTGCGAACGCATCGCAACGCGTTGCGATGCAACACTAGGAGGTTGTGGAGTTATGGACAACTTGTATTGGTTGTAGATTCGTTATGCTATCTTGTAATTTCATGTACTTTATCATGGAATTTAATATATATGTATATGAAATTTGGCTCCTTTTATCTCTCTCATGTATTGTGTAGTCTCTGTTTTGTCTCTATTTACTCTTTTTTTCTATATTGATAGGGGGTTTAAAATCCAATATGCATGTGCTTAGCCTTTCTCTCTCTCTCTCTCTCTCTTTGTGTGAGATTGTGCACTTATCAAAATTGGAGCGCTCTAAGAAGAGCGAGACTCATCTTAGTCCAAGAGGATCTCTGGCCCTCGGAGCATGTGCGCTTGAGGCCATCCTTGTAGACTAGAGCTATCTCTATGGCCTGTGCCAAAGAGTGACACCTCTGTTTCCTAACTTAAGGTCGAATAATTTCTTTCAAGATCAAGATGAACTTATGGACTTGGAGAGACTCTAGGATGGAATCTTATACTTTTAGAAGTACATCCTTATATGTCTCTTCGTATTCTTGGACGGTCTTGTTGTTTTGATGGATGAGAAACCATGTATGTAGTGCCCTAGACCTCTTGTTGGATAGCACATGGTAAGGAGCCCCCTTATTGAGTCAATTTCTAGGTCTTCAATCTTGGACTTTCAGTCTAGAAGCTCAAGGTGTTAGAACTGTACTAGACATCCTCTGATCCTTCAAGAACGATGAAATTCTCCCTCATGATGTTGTGATTAGGAAGTAGCCTTGTACCCCATGGCCAATCCCACTCTCCGTTTAGAGGATCATAGTTCCATTTTGTAACCAATGTATCCAAGTTCACTTCAGGGTACATGCAAGATGATGATTTTGCTTGGTGGATTTGTATGAGAGGCTATATGCAATACTGGAAGGATGCTGGGATATAACAAAGAAGGGAGAAATTTCATATTGTTGTAGTGGTAACTCAAGATATGGAGTGTGGCCAAAAAAAAGAACACGTGTGTGTGTGTATGCATGCATGCATGCATGCAAACAATGAGAATCCTTTGTGCATGCATGTATTTATTTTTTCAAAAAGCATTGTATTTCATATTTAACAAAATGTAGAGGTTTGCATGCATTGCTGAGGCTTGAATTTATAATGGGCTGTTAAGCAGCCTAAAAAATCGTGTGGGTGATAATTTGAATGCCATTTGTGGTTTTCTAGTTGCAAAGTGAAGATGTTCTATGTGACATAAAAATTGGAATTGTAAGAGGAAACATTTGTCTGCTCTTAAATATCGATGTGTTCTTGGTCTGACGTATGTACCACATAAATCAAAATAAGCGATGATTTATAATCCACATGGCAGCAGCATTTGCATGATCCTACAAGCTGAAAGCAAATTTGTGTCGCAAGAAATGCGGGAGTAAAGGTGGTGAACCAGTCACCATTTCATCCCATCAATGCTTGACTTATTGACAATCCCAAAGAACATTGCACATATTTTATCTGAGTAAAATGATGTGACATAACTTCCGGAGTTTTGAGTCCATCCACAACCACATGCCAAAGGAAAATACAACAGTGCAAAGGAGGAGCTTGTTCTATACAATAGTGCGAAGGAGGAGCTTGTTCTCAATAAGCACTTGTCTGTAGGCCTCTTATACTCTATGATGGGTTACAAAAGTGATCCAAATTATGTTTTTGTAGCAATTTATTGCAGTAAGCTATTGTAATTGCGGTGGACGATGTGTCTAATGAAGGTATCTTCTAGTCCTTGTAATGATGTGTGTTTGTGGATGATGAAGACAATGAAACACCCTCGTAATAGGTGCATAGAGTATTCTTGATGTTTTCTTGAAGAAGGGGAGCCAATCTCTATTTGCATTAGAAAAATGATTCTATCTGGAAACATGTTTTTTGTGAAAGTATTGAGTTGAAGATCCAAGCGATTCTGCAATGCACAATTGCCATGAAAGAGACCAGTAAGGTGATTCAAGTGGTAGGGATTGTGGGGCTATCCATGTCCTCCTTTGCAAGAGCGCAATGGCCATAGTGTTTCCCAAGATTGAGCGAGGACTTCAGCTTAAGTGGAGCATGCAAGAATATCTTTGTTCATAAGTCCAACTCCTGATTCTCCTTCAGATGGACATTACTGTCATCCACAATTTCATGCAAAATTTATGCCCATGGTTGTTTCATGTGGAAGAACTTACGAGTATAGATTGTCGTGCACGCAAGGAGAGAAGCAAGAAACAATTGATTGTGATGAGTGTGTTTGCCATAGGAAGACTTTAATAGACATATTTAAAAGTCTCAAGAAGGATTCTGGCCAATTCTCAAAAGCAACATGAAGTACATAAGTAGATTGTGAAAGTACTTTGCACAATCCTCACTCTAAAATGCAGGGCCAATCAGGTGCTCTCCAGCAGGCTACTTTTGGTATACAAGCCTCAAAGTGCAGGTAATGAGCTATCTAGATGTGTCATAAACTGTGATGGGGGTGTCCAAGGTGGAGGAAGATATTGCCTTCGGGAACACAAAATCTGCCCCCTGGTAACATATCAAGATTTTGAGCATTGGGATCTATCATTTTATTCTTAGCCTTATCAACCCTAAGATCAAAGCTACCATCAAATATACTGAAGGTATGAGTGCATGCAGTAACTGAATGTGAGGTGACCTCAACGAACAGGAGTGTTGTCAACATATCCTGCTCTATCAATGATCTGCCAAGCAAGGTAAAGCCATGAAGAACCATAAAGGATAGCATGAGGCAGAAAGCAGTACAAGGGGTGTGTGGCAATTGCAAATAACAGTGGACCTGATGGGCAACCTTGACAGATTTTTCAATATATAGTTATGGGCTGATTGAGAAGTCCATGAACTAGATTGAGGTGGAAGCATCTTGAGAAAGGAAAGGAATTGCTGCTGCAGTCTGCTGATCGAGTTCCATATGACACATAACAAAGCATATGAATTCCAGCGAAACAAATAAAAACGAATTCAATATGCGTAAGTGCCATATTCATATTCCTGGAAACTGTGTTTTACTGAAGTCAGCAGAGTGAGAATATTATCACAGATTGATTGTCCATGCACGAATGTGTACAGGTCAGATGTATAAAAGCAGACAAGGATGTGTTAACCAAATTATAAGGGCTTTAGTGACAATGTTATATAAAATCCCCAATGAAGTAATAGGCACCCAGACTTGCAAATTTGCACGCTCATCCATCTTAAGAATCAGCATAGCAATACCTCAATGAAAGTTGGCATGTAACTATCCACCCACATTTCGTTTACTGTGGACATGATTAAAGCCTTTAGACACTCCCAACAGTGCAATAGGAATCCTTAGAGCAGCTCAGGCCTTGAAACTTTATTATAATCCCGCAGTATTTGAGTAATTGGAACACAAACTCTACAAAATGGAAGTGTCAGAAATCCATTGATCATGAGATTCTACCAAAGATAGTGGGGCTGGTTTATGCCTCTTGAGTACACATTGGAAAAAGTTCTAGAACATTTAATGTCATTGTGTTGATATCCATGAGAAAACATCTTCTTCCTTTGAAGATTGTTAGTTTGTGCAAAGATATGGTATGTGAACATGCACAATAATCCTTATGCTCTAGTGGAGTCGGAGCATGTGTCTCAGCCACTTTCATAGAAGAGAGAGGTTTTCTTTGGTTATAATCCATCTCTCTCTTGTGCATGTATACATACGTGCATATGTACATACCTATGTATGTAGTTATGTGCGTATGTGTGTATTTATGTGCATGCATGTAGATATTTGTGTGTGATTTGTGTATGTACATTTTCTATGGACCCAAGTATTCAGTTTTCCTGTATACACATGCATGCATGGATGCCTATATATGTGTGTGTGTGATACGTACATGTACATTTTCTAGGGAATTCCATTATTCAGGAATCCGGTATACACAATCTCCTGTGTAAGTAGTGCTGTAATAGTGGAGATTTTCAAGCAGACAAAATAATGATGCTTTCATGTCATTGAACACTTGTCATTGCAACTAGGAAATTGTGTTATAATTAAACATAATATTCTGTGTTCTCAATCGGACGAAAAAGGATGGTCACTTTGTAATTTTGTTTTTGATTGTTTTGCTCAGGGTTCAGTGTACAAATCTGTTTATAGGAGCATCCAGTTTGTTTCTTCATGAATTTTTATAAATGGTAATCTGTTTTTGCCTTCTGTATGTGCTCTTCTGGATGCTTGTGATAATTTGGTGTCTTAAATGTAGGGAGTACTATTCTTTGGCTATGGCCTTAATCTGGGCAGGAGACATTCATGGATATGGCCACAAGTTGGTGATTCTTTCATGCTGCTGCTGTAGAAACTGCTTGCAGGAGTTCCTATTAGCAGATGTAGGGTAATCTTGATTCAACACATAGATCCTATTCATAATTTATTTGGTGCTCAGCCTATTTGCCAAATGGAACTTCTGAAGGCAGGATGCAGACCATAAATCCTCTGCTTCCATCTTCATTTTTCAGGGGAGGACATGATGATTGTTGAGGAGGATTATTTCATTGAGAACAGGTGGTTATGCATGTTGTTTTGGGGAATCCTTCACCTGAGCTTAAAGTCTGGCTAATTCGTAATTCATAGATATAATATGCACTGGACTAGCAATACTCATTATAAGCAGGCATAATTGGGGTTTCATGTGATATTTCGTGTATATTTTTAAAATTTAAAAATGTGGCTCACATGTATCCTGAGAGTATTATAAGGCCGAGTGGAACATGCAGATGATCATAGTGCTTATCTCAATAGTAGCTAATATCTACGATTGCATGCATGCATCTTTATTGATGATAGATTTACATTTGAGCAGCCTGTAGTGGGAGTGTACTGAAAAAGTTCGTTTTTGAGCTTCGATTTTAAATGGATGTGGATCTGCACCAATTCAAACAAGAAGGGACATTCTGATTCACATCTTATTAGATCTGTGGGGATGTGGATGATTAAAATGCTAATTGAATAATAGCTGATTTCTATAATTGCATTCATGCATCCTAAACTTATGATAATGGACTCGTATTCGGGCAGTCAATTGGAATGTGCTAGAGATATTTGATATGGAGCCTGAATCTTTTGGGCGTGGATCAGTACTAACAAAATGTAGGGATACTTCCGTTCGTATCCTGTCTACAGGCTGCTGCAGTTCCTTATGAGTTGGCAGATGGTGTATTTTGCCAAGCACAATATCTATGTATTGTTATCGTTCACAGGTACTCCACAGAAGCCAAAATATTCTCAGGTATTTTATGGGTAACCGTAAATCAATATAATTTTCATGGATGTGTGAATTAAATTAAGAGGAACTTCATTCATTTAGATGATCTGGTGGTTATGCCTTGAACTTCATTCGTTCACAATATCTATGTATTGTTATCGTTCACAGGTAATCCACAGAAGCCAAAGTATTCTCAGGTATTTTATGGGTAACCGTAAATTAATATAATTTTCATGGATGTGTAAATTAAATTACGAGGAACTTCATTCATTTAGATGATCTGGTGGTTATGCCTTGAACTGGCTGGATGGGTGACCTGGGTTCAATCCACAAGGGTTATGACATAACTATATGTACACATGTGAAAGGTTGCCCAATCCTTGCCTGTGGATGTAAAGAGTGCCTTTACCTTATCAGGTTGGGTATGTGTTCAATTTTCTGTTCATATCAAAAAGAAAAAAGGATGATTAAAACAAGATCACAACTTTGATTGGAACTATATTTGGAAGTACATCGTCCACCATTGATACTGGTTTGATATGTACACTTATATATCTATCCTTTGAAGTTTTCACAACATTTCTTCAGTACACGTTCTGTAAATGGATTATTAAAAAGCAACGATACAATATCAGCAAACCTGAAATGTACAAAATGTTGTTCATGAATATTGGCTCTTTTTTGAAGGACGCGGGGAATTTTCAATAAAGATGGAATTGGCCTTAAGCACGTGTGAAACTCTCTCTGTAGTCTTACTGCAAAATTTTTCATGCATGTATATAAATTACGCTGACTTTAAAAAGCTTATTCTACACCAAAAAAACATTCTCTTTTCTTTTTTCCCCTTCCGTAGAAAAAGAAACTCTTAAAAAATAGTGTGATGAGACATCGATGGATTTATAGTTTTCTCAATCTCACAAGTATTGTTCCACATTCGGGAAGAGACTAGTATTTTCTTGATCTTGAGACATCCTTGATATTTTTGAATGTTTATTTCTAAAAGGAAAACCATACTTCTCAAAAAGTGGATGCTCTTTTAGGCTTCAGAAGTGGTCTCATTTTCTTGCAACTTGAATGAACCAAAATGTTTTTTCTCTTGTGATATTCGGAAGTATAGAGCATCCCTTTATTTTTTGGGGCTTGCTTTTAGATGGCCTTACTCTTGCATGGTATATGTCATCTAGAGGTTTTCATGCTCTCATGCAATATTAGTTGATAGGAAGGAAAAGAATGAATCTTCTTTCCTTGTGAACTGAATGACTCTTATGTAGTCTGTAGAGTTTAGTTCAATTTTTTGAGACCCAATGTTGATTTTAAATCATTTAGAGGTTTTTCTAGATTATCTTTTGGTAGCCTATAGCAAAGTTAGAGTTGAGCTGTGGTCTACTCCTCAATTATTATACTACATCATTATCTCTATTGAATGCATGAATGAGAGGAATGATCGAAGGAAATTCAATCTATCCTTTTCTATGTTGTTTGCTAACTCACTCTTCTCATCATCCTTGAAAAGAGGCTTATTTTGTTGATAGTCCTCTAGCAGTTGTATATTATAAAGGGTTACCTCTCTAACCTATCATTTAACAAATAAATTGTTGTATTCTAATCAATAGTTAATGGTACTAACTTTATATCCATAAAAGCCATTGGAGGGAATCTTATCTCTATCTGAGAAGCTTCATTGTTTTATGCAACTCTTGAGCATATGCTACTAGAGGTTCTCCATGATCCATAATTGATGCTTGTATTGTCATGCCCTACTTTTTGTCATTTTGTGAGTTTATTCACAAGATTGGAGTAGTCATTCTAAGGAATTACCATCTATCTTTATTGGATTGGAACATATCCACATGAGCCAACAGAGGCATGTATGCTTTTTCTAATCCATGTTAATCATGAATGATATTTGATAGAAATATTAGACATGGCTCTTTGTTGTCTATTCCCCAAGGTTGAGGATATGAATAAATCCTCAAACTCAATGGTCATATTAATTTATACCTTCAAATTAAGCTTCATAAAAAAAATCAATTTAAACTTGGGAAATACAACAAAAAAATTATTCCAACATGAAACTTAGGTTTATTTTAAATCCTAGTCTGTACATAACGCTATTTTTCCTTGTATTCAATCTTGTTTTCAAATTATAATAATATTCATTGATATTCGAGGAGTCAATGTATTCTATGATTTAGTCTAAATTAAGTTGATGCATTTGATGATTTTTTATTATTATAAGCATGTGCAGTCCTTTCTAGTCTTTCATTGATTGATTAGTTGATCTGTATCCCTTAAGATTAATATTTTAAGTTATATTTTTAGCACAAAAACTTGTATTTTAAACAAAACTCACAAATGGAGAATGGTCATATGATTTTCTTCAATAAGTGAGATTCACAATAATGGTTTAGTCTTCATTTTGGTTAGATCTACCCACCTTCCATATCATAACAAAGATGGAAAAGAAGTTGGAAAAATAAAACTAAATAATGAATTGAGGTAAGAAAGTTAAGGGAGCAAGTGATAATGAAGATGAGTAATAATGCCAAAATCTTATGGGATATTTATAACAAAAAAAATTGATGTATTTGCGACCCTGATTGATATAAATATTTTATTTTTAGCTATGACTGAAACATATGTATATGAAAACCTCATTGAGCTCACTATATAAGCGAGATTTAACTTATGTTATGGATCTTTCGATGATATGATGATGCAAGCCCTCAAAATCCTACCAATTCTCTTTCTTGTTTGCTTTAGAACTTCTTGGCTTCTTTGTTTGCGATTTTGCACTCCAAGATTGTCTAAACTAAAATATTGCATATAGAAACCGTTTTTCATGCTCTAAAACACTTTTGTTAGATCTTATCATGTTAGAAGTATCCAAATCATAAGATTAAAGTTTTCCATTCTAGACATCCAATTGCCATGCATTAAATTAAACAACATAGGAAAAAATCAATACTTTAGATAATTATCAAGGTAATTAAAGAGAGTGGAAGGGTTTTTGCCTTTTGGGCTTATGCATGATAAATTTCATGGTATCTTAGTTTTTTTTTGACATCTAAGTGAAATACATTTTGAATTTACCTTATATTTGAATTCTAAACGATTTTGAGTAATATTTGAGGATAAAGTTCCTTTCAAGTCTAACTTGAGGGATGGTTTTTTGGAATTCTAATGGAACCCTTTGACGAGTTTGAAGAATGAAGTCTTTTTGGTGCATGGGGATCGGAATCATGGTTAATACTTATAAAGTTCTTGTATGTTTACTTTCACTAACTTGGCCTTACTTGAGATTGGACATTCAAAATTAGTTTCTTGTCTAGCTAATAATAGGTTTGATTTCTTGTGGTTTAAGTGTAAAGTGTAGGCATAAATAAGAATTCCACACTACATATGGCACTTGGAACCATTTTCAAGAAATGGACTAATGCTACCTAAAAGTGAGAGGCTTGTACAAATGTTTTTTAGTGTTCCATTTTTCACTTCCAATTCGGAATTAGATAATCTTTCAATGAATTTGTGAGTGGTAAGAGCTTGTTGGAGGAAATTAGGCTCCTTCATCAATGCCTTTTTCTAAAATTTCAGAAAAAGTTTACATCTTTAGTCAGAATATATGCCGTAATAGAGGCTAGATACCCAAGTTTGTTATATTTGAAAATACATGTGATTTTTTTTCCCAATGTTTTAAAGGAAAAAGATCATAAGGGTTGCATTGTGTTGTAGGTAATGAATAAATTACATCTTCCACAAAAACAACATCATGGCTAACCAAAATTCATTTAGTATGTGGAGGATATAAACAATTGCCTTTGCTTTCAGAATTGTACCCAAAAAAGATACATTTCAGTGCTTTATCATCCAATTTCATGCGTTGTTGTCGAGACACTAATGCATATGCCAGACAACCAAAGACATGTAGATGAGAAACAAATGGCTTGCGACCATGTGAGGCCTCATATGGAGTGATAGACTACAATGCTTTAGTGGGACACCTGTTAAGTACATATGTTACACACATAACAACCTCAAGCTAGAAACTATGTGGTACTTGACTCTTGACCATACAGCTCGCCATCTCCATGAGTGACCTATTCTTCCTTTCAACAAATCCATTCGGTTGAGGTGTATACAATACAATAAAATGATGTTTTATCCCACGTTTAGCCAGAAATGCATTAAAATTAGAAGACATATATTCCTTCCCTCCATCAAAACAGAGGGTGCCCATTTTTCATGCTGACAGATTTTCAACCAAAACTAGAAACTGTTTGAAGCACACTAACATTTTGGACTTTGCTTTCAATGGATATACCCATGCATGCGTGGCAACAATCATCGATGAAAGTCATGAAGTAAAGGAAGTCCCCAAAAGAAGGTGTCTACATAGGACCACAAACATCACTATGAACAAGATGCAATTTTTGAGTAGCTCGTACTGAACCATCTTTTCGGAAGGAGGAACGATGCATTTTGCCCAAAATATAGCCTTCACAGACATGTTTACTTGGTACTTGAAGTTTGGGCAGGCAACATATCATTTTAGATTTTTGCAAGCATAGCAAACTAGCAAAATCTAGATGATCAAAGCTTGCATGCCAAAGCTTTGCATCTAACATAGCTTGAGAATCTTGAACTAAATATGTTGAATCATTCACAGATTTTGCATAATTTATGAGCTTATACAATCCATGACATAAAATGCCAAAAGCAATAATGAAGTCGCCATTTGAAAAATAATGAATTGTACATCTATCATCAACAAATTTCACAACCAAGTTGATCTTAGCTAATGCTAAAGTTGATAACATATTTTTCTTCATCCCTAGCACAAATAAAGCATCCAACAATGTAAAAGAACTACCATAAGTAGCAATGAGAGTGATCTTACCAACTCCTATTACAAGATAGGAGGAGTTGTTGGCGCATGTGATAGTATTCCCTATAGGGGTAGGCTCAAGTGAACTGAAGAAATCGCACCATGAAGTAATATGTTTGGTGGCCTAGTACTAAACATCTGAGTCTACTATAGACATAGACTGCTCATGAGAAGATGGGTCAAAATTGCAAACAATAATAAACACCCATTCTTCATTCTCCACAAGATTAGCAGGCTCTGTTTTAGCTGTAGAGGCCTCTGCAACAACCATTATAGCCTCTTTCTTCTTTGCCTCTTTTGTAGCCAATTTTGGATAGCTCTTTATGACATGATTGTTTCCTTTACAATATTTACAAAACAAATTTTGCTTGTTTGATTTCTTCTCATCTTTATCTTCCTTCTTTGATTATGTAGCATCAGTAGATTTCTTCTCGCTCGTAGACGAGCTCCATTTTCCATTGTCCTTCTCACTAGCTAAGAAATCTTGATTTGCAACATGCATAATGGACCTATTATGCCTAGACTTATCTTCCTCCAACAAAACAGAGACTAACTTCTTAAATGTTAAGCATTTGGATTGCCTTTGATCATCAATCCAAGAGTAGAAGCAAAACTCTGATATGAATTCGGAAGTCCATTTAGAATAGTTTGCACAAATGAACTGTCTGGCAATACTTCATTAGCAAAAATCAACTACTCCTTGAAATCTTTGATCTTTGTCAAAAAAATGTCGATGGAATCTCCTTCATTCATGTTCTCACTCTCCAACTGTTTTTGGAGGTAAGCAACATGAGCCTTATTCCTTGCCTGGTATAAAGTGGTAAGTGTATCCCAAGCATCCTTTGCTGTTTTGCAAGGGTGAATGTGTGGAATAATGGCACGTTTGATAGACAAGGCTATCAATGCATGTGCCTGAGTATCTTTGCCATCCCAATGAATTTGATCTATAGTAGGTGTAACAAGAATTGTAACATGAACAAGAATTCGAAGATCGTCATCTTCAATGCCATCTGCACCACCTTCAGTAATTGTATTTGCACGTGCAGTAGGATGTTTTTCAACATCTTGCACAATATTCCATAGTCCTTTTGCAACCAATAGATGATGCATCATATATGCCCATAATAGATAATTAGTACCATCCAATCAATCCTCAACAACCAACAGATAGAACACATCACTGCTTTCAGCCATGGCCACTCACGAAAATATCTTGATGCACAGAAATGACTATATCTCAAAAAGTTGAAAAAAACTACTCTCGATCTCTGCTAGACCTGTAAGGACTTTGAGGTTCTTGTACTGACGAATCAAAACTTGTATACATGTTTGGCACAAAAGGACGAAATTGCCCACATAAGTGTTGCGATAGTGTGTTCAGAGGCCAAAACAAGGTCGGATCGTGATTTCAACACCACAAAGTGAAGCAGTTTTGGATTGCTAATCAGCTTGAGTATGTTCACAAATTTTTGTGCGATTCTAAGACTGTGATCCGAGGGGTATCGATGATACCCTAGATGAAGAGACAGCTTGCTCTAATTCCAATTCTTGGAGTTTAAGGTCTAGCGAAGCACACAAACAACACAAGGAAGAAAACGAAGAACCTTCGACCACTACACACAAGATTGAATGTATTACCAAGTGAATATACAAAGATAGGTGATCCATTAGGGTTAAAGGGGTGGGGTATATACAAGATAAGGGAAAAAAATTCCTAAAGAGGGAAAAAAGTGCCACAGTGGTCCTAGTGTGTTCACACACATAACTATCGAAATATATCAACACATATATCCTTGTGGTATTAACCAACTTGAGTGATCTTTAGGTCATTGGAAAGGTCTTTCTCTCTGGTATATGTGGATGAAACATTGTTTAAAAATTCTAAGTGAGTAGAGAAGAGCAAGATCTCGAAGCATGACTAGTCTTCTACACATAAGTTTTTGAGAAGATCAACTAGTTAAAAGGCATTCCACATACTTCTAGCTATACTTTGGAGGTCAATAACCTCCCACACACACACATAGACACACACACACACACACATACACACACACATACACACACACATACACACACACACATACACACACACACACACTACAATAATAGAACACTAGAACAATAGAGCAATACATAAATAAAACAACAGATAGATGCATACACACACTACAAGAAAAAGGGGGGCGTAGCGATGCCCCCGAATTGGAAAAAAAACGGGAACCGTCGCGTATGCGACGGTAAAAATTTTGAATTTTTTTTCCCGACCTTCGTCGCATAAGCGATGCTAGCATCGCTTATGTGATGCTAATTAAAGAGCGTCGCTAATTTCGTCGCTGCGTAGCGACGCTGTGAGCGACATTGGCAAACTGCAGAGTGTCGCATATGCGACGCTCTGGAATGTAAAAGAAAACATTTGATTTCTCTCGGCACATTTGTGCCGGGACTTGGATGCGAGCAAGAAGAGACCGAGAGAGAGAGAGAGAGAGAGAGAGAGAGAGAGAGAGAGAGAGAGAGAGAGAGAGAGAGAGAGAGAGAGAGAGAGAGAGAGAGAGAGAGAGAGAGAGAGAGAGAGAGAGAGAGAGAGAGAGAGAGAGAGAGAGAGAGAGAGAGAGAGAGAGAGAGAGAGAGAGAGAGAGAGAGAGAGAGAGAGAGAGAACGTGCGAGAGAGAGAGGGCCGCACAAACTAACAGCAAGCAGGTATGCGCACACACACACTTACACACACATACATATGTACACACACACATATACACACATAGACACACACACACATACACATAGACACACACACACATACACACAAATACACACACATACACAAATAAGGTTGCATACACACATGCACACATAATGCATACACATGCACACACATATACACATACATATACACACACATACACAGACACATACACACACACATACACATACACACACATACACACACACACATACACACACATACACACATACACACATACACACATACACACACATATATGCATACACACACATAGAGAGAGACATGCACACACATACACATACATGCATACATAATGCATATGCATATGCGTACATCCATACATACTTACATGCATACACACACATATGCATACATAATGCATATGCATATGCGTACATACATACATACTTACATGCATACACACACATATGCATGCATAATTCACATGCATACATACACATACATAATGCATATGCATATATACACATACATAATGCATACACACACATATGCATACATAATGCATACACACACATACACACATATGCATACATACACACATAGACACATACACACATAGACACATACACACACATAGACACATACACACACATAAACACATACACACTCATAGACACACACACATACACATAGACGCGCACACACATACACACACATACACACATAGACACATACACACATAATGATGCATTCACACACATACACATGCATACACACATAGACACACATAGACACACATAGACACACATAGACACACATATACACACACACATAGACACACATATACACACACATATACACATATACATACACACTCATAGACACACATAATGATGCATTCACACACATACACATGCATACACACATAGACACACATATACACTTACACATCCAAACATACACACTCATAGACACACATTCATACACACACACATCCAAACATACACACTCATAGACACACACACATACACACAGACGTGCACACACATACACACACATACACACACACATACACACATAGACACATACACACATAATGATGCATTCACACACATACACATGCATACACACATAGAAACACATATACACACACATACACACATACACACATACACACATACACACATACACACATACACACATACACACATACACACATACACACACATATATGCATACACACACACATAGAGAGACATACACACACATACACATACATGCATACATATGCATACATAATGCATATGCACATACACACACATAGACACATACACACACATAAACACATACTCATAGACGTGTAGCGACACATACACATAGACACACACACATACACACACATATACACAAACACATACACACATAGACACATACACACATACACACATACACACATAGACACATACACACATAATGATGCATACACACACATACACATGCATACACATGCATATGCATACATACATGCATACACATACACACATAAACACATACACACACATAGACACATACACACATACACACTGATAGATACACACACATACACATAGACACACACACATACACACACATATACACACACACACATATACACACACATGCACACATAGACACATACACCCATACACATGCATAGACACACATACACATGCATACACACTTACAGACACATATACACACACATACACACATACACACACATATATGCATACACACACATAGAGAGACATACACACATAAACACATACATGCATACAATGTACATACATACTTACATGCATACATAATGCACATGCATAGATACATACACACACACAGACACATACACACATAGACACATACACACACATAAACACATACATACTCATAGATACACACACATACACATAGACACACACACATACACACACATATACACACACATATACACACACATACACACATAATGATGCATACACACACATACACATGCATACACACATACAGACACATGTACACACACATTCACACACATATATGCATACACACACATAGAGAGACATACACACACATACACATACATGCATACATATTGCATATGCATATGCATACATACATACTTACATGCATACATAATGCACATGCTTACATACACATACATAATGCATACACACACATACACACATATGCATACATAGTGCATATGCATATGCATATGCATATGCATACATACATACTTATATGCATACATACATACTTATATGCATACATAATGCACATGCTTACATACACGTACATAATGCATACACACACACATACACACATAGACACATACACACATAATGATGCATACACACACATACATATGCATACACACACATATGCATACATACATGCATACACATACACACACATAGATACATACATACACATAAACACATACACACTCATAGACACACACACATACACATAGACACACACACATATACACACACACACATACACGTAATGATGCATACACACATACACATGCATACATAGACACACATAATGATGCATACACAACATACATATGCATACACACACATATGCATACATACATGCATACACATACACACATAGACACATACACACACATAGATACATACATACACATAAACACATACACACTCATAGACACACACACATACACATAGACACACACACACATATACACACACATACACACATAGACACATACACAGGTAATGATGCATACACACATACACATGCATACATAGACACACATAATGATGCATACACACACATACATATGTTTCAAAAAGTTATGCCAGTCATGGGTCTTTAACCTAGATAAGCTCTTATCATCCATAGTAAACATGTTTTGAAACGATGCTCCATATCCTGTAGGAGTCTTAATCAATTGAATTTTATTGTTGATAGTCTGTATCTCTTTTGTTGTAAGTACCCAAGGAGTAGATGCATAAGTCGTTTCTTGTCGATGTCTATCAAAACTGACCATAACTTTGGTTTGGATTTTTGATCTTTCAAATCATTCCTTGATGCTGTGGTATCTTTTAGTCCAAGAAGATGCTGCCATAGTGAATAACCAATATTTTTGAATATATGCATAGGATCAAGAAGATGACATACTTTTAACTCTTTCCAATACTCCAAAGAATACCATATTGATATGTTCTCTGCCAGTGCCAATTTTCCTTTACCTCTGTTCACATACTCATTATCTGAATCATCACTGAAGATTTCTGCTTCTGGATCTATCAGAGGTCCATCTGTTCATTTTTTATACCAATCCATAGGCATCATAGGTTTTGGATACTGGCCTGTTTCAAGTTTTCCATTAAAATGTATCGCTTCTCTTTTAGGTCTTAATGGATGATCATCAGGCAAGAATCGTCGATATCGAAGATAAATATTTTTGTTGAGATTCTTACTATAGATTGATCTCAACCAATCACCACAATATGGACAAGCTTTATAACCCTTAGTAGATATTCCTGCATCATGGAAAATGATAAAAATATAATTAGATTAAATCATATTTATTTACATGCATATTGAATAAAAAAATTACATCAATACCTGAACAAACACCATATCCAAGAAAATCGTGAATAGTCCAAGCCACAATACCACAAACCGTAATATGTCTTTCATTGATGCTTTTCGATACATCAATGACATTAATACCTCTCCATAACTCTTGAAGATCGTCAATGAGAGGAGCAAGATATACATTCATATCTTTAACTTGTCTTTTGCCTGGGATTAAAAGTGAAAGCATTAAATGTTCCTTTTTAATGCTAAGATATGGCAGAAGATTGTAGTTTATGACTACCACTGGCCATGTTGACCATTTACTGGATTTCATGGAGAATGGATTAACCCCATCTACTTCAACTCCTAACTTTAGATTCTGTGGATTTTGTGCAAATTTAGGCCATGTAGAATCAATATACTGAAAACCAACACTATCATGAGGAATTCTGATTATTCCATTAGTACTTTTGTGATCATGTCCCCGAGTCAAAAGCTTTGATAATTCGGGGGTTTGAAACATATGTCTAATCCGTGGAGCCAATGGAAAATGTCTCAATACCTTTTTTTGGATTTTACCTTCTTCACCCTTATATCGAGGAGATTGACATTTGGGACATGTCAAAGCGTCTGCATATTCACCTCTATATAAAATACAATCGTTAGGACATGCATGTATACATTGATAATCTATACCAAGATTGTTGATTATCTTCTTCATTTCATCATGTGAGGTAGGAAGAATATTCTGACTTGGTAAAAACTTTTCAGATAATAACCTGTAAGTTTATCAAAAAAAGATATATTAAAAAAGGTAAATAAATAAATATACATATATACATGTAGGTTTTTATTCTTACTTTAGAACTTGAATTGAATGGACACTTTTTATCCGCGCATCTTTTAAAACTATTAATGCATCTTTCAAAATATTTGATTGTTTTGGATGGCAGGATACGATTGTTTGTTTTGGACACATGAAGTATGTACCTTCATTGAATGATTTGTCGATTCACACTTTCAAACTGAACATATGTGTGAATCGACAAATCATTCATATCCTCCAAAACAAACAATCGTATCCTGCCATCCAAACAATCGTATCCTGCCATCCAAACAATCGTATCCATTCAATTCAAGTTCTTGTTCTTATCTTATCTAAAGTAAGAATAAAAACCTGCATATATATATATATATATATATATATATATATATATATATATATATATATATATATATATATATATATATATATATATATATATATATATATAAATAGATAGAAAATTGAAAATTATATCTTAATAGTGTCGAAACAGATACATTACTCCATCCAAAATGATTTTGAAGGTTGAGAATAAGTAAGCTCGCACTTAGTCGTGTCAAACGACTTCCTTCATATACATGCTTTAGACATTCCTCTCAAAGATATTTCTCATTTTTAGAAATACCAATGCTCTCACTGTCATTTTGATACCAATCCTCAATAAAATTTGCCATGCCATCATCTTCATCATTGTCACACAAATCTTGTACTTTATCGTCTTTTGAATATAGATCTTTCAACTTTGCATATTGCACAGGATTAGTTTTGCGTAGCCTCCTCATGGTCTGATAATCGTGGTCTTACTGGTAATTGTGAATGCTGTGGACGAATATCATCAACATCATACGTTGGAATCTACACATATAAATAAAAATCATTAGTTTTCCATAAATGATTAAAAAGTAAACTTCAAATATAAAATTAAGTATATAACTTATTAAATATGGATAGAAAATTTTTATTCTCTCTAGCTAAAAGGTGCTCTTGGAGGTCTACGCCATCCATAATTCACTAATAGTTCATCACCAGCATGTAATGTAGTAATAGCATTGACAACTATGTATCTTGATACATCTCTGCTCATGTATGGTGATTCATGACTATTTTCACGCTCCTCAAATGTGCAATTAGTCCTTGAACTATTATGTAACCCTCGACTACTATTTATTAAACCTGCTATATTTCCATGTGTGTAAGGTCTTCCATCAATATATAATCTTTCATTTTCTGCATGTAAAATCCTTCTACTAGTAAGGGATGCTGCGTTCAAGCATATTCCATAAGTACTCATGCTTTGAACATAATGTGAAAGTCGATGCCAATCTCCCCATCCATATATAGGACCACAAAATGACATAAGAGTGACTTTAGAGTTCGGAGGCACATACAAATGCTCTACAATAAAGAGACCACGACTAGCATTAGTAATAGTGGATTGAGCAATCATATAGCGATTACCCCAAAAGTTGAAAACCT
>CM035425.1:94704143-94719143 GCA_020310875.1 Ceratopteris richardii | reverse complement strand
TTGTTATAATTGTTGTTGTGGCCTTGGTGATGGTTGAACCTTCCTCTAGACTGAGAGTATCCACCTCTTTGGTAGCCTTTTCCTCTCTGATTTTTGTAATTCCTGTAACACTCATCTGTGGTGTGATTTGACAAACCACAAATGTTACATGGTGATGTGTTATAGGGTCTCCCCCTACCTTGCTTACCTCCTCTGCCCCTACCTCTTGAAGATCTACCTCTCCCTGCATAGTTGGCTTGGGAGGTAGAGCATTCATCTTCCACCTTCTTACTCTTGCCTTTATCCTTAGATTTCTTATCAGTGTATAGGGTAGAAGAGTTGTTACCTTTGGTAGTATCTCCACTCTTGGTAAGCTTTGCTTCATGTGTGAATAGTTGACCCATGAGAGTTGTAAGATCTGGAGTGTGCATGTCCATGTAGAGATCCATTGCAGTGGTGAAGCTTTCCCACTTGTCATCAGCCTTGATCCCATTGATTACCTGCCTTACAATTTGTTCCTCTTCAATCTCTTCTCCTATGCTTGCTAATTGATCTGCAACATCTTTGATCTTGGTCACAAATTCTGAAACAACTTGCTTAGGTTGTTTCCTTAGAGTTGTGAATTCAATCCACAACTGATTTTTCCTAGCCCTTGTATTGGAGGAAAAATATGATGACAAGGTTTCCCAAGTCTCTTGGGAAGTCTTACAATTTTTGATATGAGGTAAAAGAAAGTCAGATATAGAGTTGAGTAAATAAGACCTTTCCAATGCATCCCTTGCACACCATGTGTTGAGTTTTTCTTGCTCCTCCTTGGTTGGCAAACCTCTTGCTTTGAATGAGGGCAATTCCTCATCTCCTGAGATGTATCCATAGAGACTCCTTCCTTGTAAGTAGGTCTTCATTCTTAGAGACCAAGCTTGATAGTTGTTCCTGTCCAATTTATCAATGAATGAAGGAAAACCATCTCCCATTTTACCTTATTTGCTCTGGTATCACTGTTGGGAAAGATGGATGGATGATCCAAGAGATTGAGTAGGTACTGCTAAAACCTGCTTTGTACCAGCCCTCTTTAGCTTCAGAATTGATTAGTAGACTCCCTTAGCTTTCCAATGACACCAAGAAATGGCCTATGTCCTTTGGAAATGAAGTGTGTAATGATTGAATCAAAACAGACAACTTTGGAAGTCACAAACTCAAGAAAACCTTCTATTTTGGTCTAGACACGTGCTGAATGTTTTGCTTAGTGTGACTAGCACAGTAGCAATTGATAAAATTCCTTCTAGGGGTATTCAATTAGCTTAGTAAGCTAACATTTTCAAGTGGAATGATGTAAAATAATGAACTATGCTAAGAGAAATTAATTTAGCAAGATTTGGTATACCCCCGATTTTTAGGACTGTAGCAGAGATAGACCAATGAGCACCTCGATGACGATTTCTCTAAATTGGCTGAATGAGATCACTTCAAACTTTGGCAGCATGCAGATGACTTTGAGCTGAATCCAACAAGCTTTGAGTCACTGAATTTGGTGGAGTATTGACTGAGATATGCCCTTGACAAGTTGACAGACTTTGGAGTAGACAAGTAGTGAACACAGAGATGAATGATGTAAATGTATCTATAAATTAACACTTGTGTACAATCCCATTGGCATGACAAGCATTGCCTAATGGTGTAGAGAGGTGTAGGCTATGATGTAGTCCTCACAAACACTCAATGACCGTAGAATGAAGCTCCGGAGTGATCTCTATAACCGCGACTTTTCTTGATCACTTTTATATGTGATGACTAAGAATTTGAATTCAAATTCAAATTCTTGGCTCCTTCTAATCAAGCTTCTAAAAACTTGGAGATATTCTCTCAATCAAGTGAACTACCTTTTCCACGAATCATTTGGGTAGGTGATTACAAAAGATTCCAAGTCAAATTGACTTTTACAATAAGGTAAAGTGGTAAGAAATCACTAGCATGTGTTCCTATGGTTCTTCATGCATGTAGAGTCTTCATGATATCTTCCAAGCCAAATGTGTAGGCTTGTGATTTACACCAACATATAGTACAAACATATGATAGAAGAAGATATGGAAGATGGAATAGAGGACCACTTCCTTTAGATGGAGAGGTTTTTAACTTTTGGGGTAATCACTATATGATTGCTTCATCCACTATTACTAGTGCTGGTCATGCTCTCTTTATTTTAGAGGATTTGTATGTCCCTCTGGACTCTGAAGTCACTCTTATGTCATTTTGTGGTCCTATATATGGATGGGGAGATTGGCATTGACTTGCATGTTATGTTCAAAGCATGAGTACTTATGGAATATGCTTGAATGCAACATCCCTTACTAGTAGAAGGATTTCACATGCAGAAAATGAAAGATTATATATTGATGGAAGACCTTACATGCATGGAAATATAGCAGGTTTAATAAATAGTAGTCGAGGGTTACATAATAGTTCAAGGACTAATTGCACATTTGAGGAATGTAAAAATAGTCATGAATCACCATACATGAGTAGAGATGTAGCAAGATACATAGTTCTCAATGCTATTACTACATTACATGCTAGTGATGAATTATTAGTGAGTTATGGATGGTGTAGACCTCCAAGAGCATCTTTTAGCTAGAGAGAGAATGAAATTTTTCTATCCATATTTAATACTTATATATTTAATTTTATGTTTAAAGTTTACTTTTTATTCATTTATGGAATATTAATGATTTTTATTCATGTGTGTAGATTCCAACCTATGATGTTGATGATATTCCACCACACCATTCACAATTGCCAGTAGGACCTCATTTATCAGAAGCTTCGATGAGGAGGCTACGCAAAAGTGATCTTGTGGAATATGCAAGGTTGAAAGACCTATATTCAAAAGAAGATAAAGTACAAGATTTGTTCGACAATGATGAAGCTGATGGCATGGTAGATTTTATTGAGGATTGGTATCAAAATGACAATGAGAACATTGATATTTCTAAAAATGAGAAATATCTTTGAGAGCAATGTCTAAAGCATGTATATGAAGGAAGTCATTTGACATGACTGAGTGCGAGCTTACTTATTCTCAATCTTCAAAATCGTTTTGAATGGAGTAATGTATCTGTTTTGACACTATTAAGGTATAATTTTTAATTTTCTATCTATTTATATATATACATGCATAAATATATACATATAAATACATGCATACATAGACATACACATATATTTACATGAATTTATACACACATATAAACATAGACACACATATACGCACATACATGTTATGAGAATAAGGTCAAATTATACATACCTGTATCGAATGAAGATATTTTTTCCATCTAGCCATAGGAATCGTCCACCCAACCTTTAGAATCTTCCTTACACATCTCCTTCTCCTATTCTAGTCGAGCTAATACCTATGCTGCTAACTCTTTTATGAAATTTGCATACAAATATTAAGTATTAGTTAGATATGGAGGTATTAGGTCATGTGGAAAATGGGAGAAGCAAATCTATTTGGAAGATTTTGAAGGATGGAAGAATAATATGGGAAAAAAGAAAGCGTCCATTCAATGCATATTCTTGTGTTTACCTTAGCTAAGGTAAGAACAAGAACTTGCATTGAATGGATGCTTTCTGTCTGCCCATCCTTTAAAACTATTCATCCATCTTTCAAAATCTTCCAAATAGATTTGCTTCTCCTATTTTTCAAACTACCTAATACAACCATAGATAACTGATACTTTATATTTGTAAACAAATATGTAAGTCTTAGTTAGCAAGGCAAGTAATTGATTGACTATAAAATGGGAGACAACCAAATGATTTAGTGGTCTAGATCTGGGTTGCATTTATTCGATTGAATAATAAAAAAATACTGAATATGTTCATTTTATTCGTGGTTTTCCGAATAAACATAAAAAAAAACGGAGACAAATATTTTACGATCAAAATGTTTTTGATCGAAAGTTCTTTTGATCGAAATATTTATTGATCAAAAGCGCTTTCGATCGAAGAGCGTTTTCTAGCAGAAAAATATATATTTTTACATTCTATCGAAAATCTTATTCCACACGTGCTTCATTGATATTCTCGAGAGATTTAATCCTACAATTTTTATCAGAGAGCTTCTTTCACCATGTCATTGAGGTATTATTTTAATTTTTACTTATTGTTTTGTTAATTGTATCATGCATATCATATGATTCGCATATGCGTCTCTTACATATGCTTTATTTTTATTTATATAATTTGTTTTGTGTCTTTTAATCATCAATTGTATACATGTTTGACTCGCGTAAGCGTTTCTTACTTGTATACATCGATGAAAAACATTTAGAAATATACAACTACTGTGATTGTCTGACTCGCTACATCGATTCTTACTCTCACAGTAGTATAGGACATAGCAATAGCTCTATTGAGATTGTTTGAATCATCATCCGATTCCTATTCTCTCAATAGTATAGGGAGTGTGTAGGGACTATTGTGATGTCTGATTCTTTTACTCTTACTCTCATAATAGTCACTTAGAGTTTCGATGAGAACACTTAGTGTAGGTCACAAGGTGTATAGAAACTATTGTGATTGTTTGATTCTTTAACTCTTACTATCACAATAGTCACTTAGATTCCGATGAGAATACTTAGTGTAGGTCGCAAGGTGTATAGAAACTATTGTGATTGTCTGATTCTTTGAATCTTACTATCACAATAGTTATATATAGTTATGTGACAAAACTCATACATAGTATAGCGAATGTATATGAAACATTATAAATGTCCGATTCTTTGACTATTACATTCGTTTATAATATATGGATTAAATAATGTGGATTTATTTGAATTATGTGGAGTAAATGAAGTGCTATCATTTGAGTTATGTGGATTAAATATTGTGGATTTATTTAATATATGTGAATTAAATCTTGTGGATTCATTTGAATTATGTAGATTAAATGAAGTGTTTACATTTGAGTTAAGTGGATGAAATGAAGTGTAATCATTTGTATTAAGTGGAGTAAATATTGTGGTATCATTTGAGTTAAGTGGATGAAATAAAGTGTAATTTATAATATATGGATTAAATAATATGGATTTATTTGAATTATGTGGAGTAAATGAAGTGCTATCATCTGAGTTATATGGATTAAATGTTGTGGATTCATTTAACATATGTGAATTAAATATTGTGGATTCATTTGAATTATGTGGAGTAAATGAAGTGTTTACATTTGAGTTAAGTGGATGAAATGGCAAGAATGCAAGATGTGAATGATGATCTTGATCATACTAAATCTCAAAGGATTTTATCTGAGCAGAATGCTCAATTCGCACAACTATGATTAGCATTTTTATTCCATCAAGATTTAGAGCCAGAGGGATTAGAAGGAGAAGCATTATCAATGAAAGAAGCAAAAAATCTATGTCCAAATTATTTTATTCATGATGTTCTCTTTTGGGTTACAGGAAGGGCAAAAGAAACAACACCCTTAAAGCTTTCAGACTTACAACATAAAGGATTAGCAAAAACACTACTTCGACGCTTTGTGCAAGTTGAGAGATCATTACCAAATCATAATCAAATAGCATTATATTTCATTCAGAAGGTTTTTGTACAAGATATTCTTCATCAACGTGTAGATTGGGATGATCGTCTGAAGAATGTAGGTATCGGTTTGGGTCGTCCTCAAAATCGAGCAGAATTTTGTAATCAAGGAAACGAAGCCCCTCTTCCTCGAAAGCGGCCCTACATTTCGCTACTTGAAGACCATAATCTTATACATGATTTGTCGTCACAATGGGGCAGAATTATACAATGAAGGATTAACAATTCCTGCATTATTACGAAGAACAATAGATGATTAACAAAAGAGGATTGATGATCTAGAAAATCAAGTGATAAATTTACAAATTTCTGTGGATGCTTATGAGAGAAAATATGGAAGAATCTCAGAGGCATCATCATCTTTTGATCGGTTTACTGCCAATGAGTTATTGAATCAAGAAAACACTGAATAGGCAAGCTGTTTTTGTAATCAAAGACATGACTTGTATTCAATTTTGCAATTGAATATAATCATAATATTCATAGTACATCATTTTCTTCATTTTGAATATCATCATCTATGATAGGTACCATGTCTATTTCTTCCATGTCTGAACCATCATTATGATCTACATCTAAATCATGATCACTCCATGAATCATTTGTTAAACTTTCATGAGTTTGAAATTCTCCAAAAGTCTGTTGACGCTATCTTGGTTGGAGCATGTAACAAATGCATATTACAAAACACATATACCAAATCATTAGCACGTGATACACTTAAGAGATTTCTTCATTTTGAATGAAGAAAATCATATGCAATCCAATTATGTTCACAACTACCACTTGAAGCTGCTACTGAAAGCACTCTCATAGCTATATGTTGCAACTCCACTGCTTCACCTCCATACTCTTTCCACCAAATAGGAGGTGGATGCTTTTGATATTTGCATACGCTTTGGTGGAATGCATCTTGACCATCTGTACTTGGAAGTAATAACTGACATGTGGTTTTGAAGTTTGCCCATGATTTCTTTGTTTGACACTTGACCATTGAGTTGAAATGTTGATGATTCTCTACTGTCATTGATGCATCTACTCGTTCTTGCTTTACACTTGGGCTACTTCGAAAGTGCTTTGAAATACTATATTGCTATCTGGATTAGAGCATCCTGCCACATTATTACCTGTACTAAAAAGATGCTCTTTTGTTCGATTTGCATTTCCTACAAAATGATGCCCACAACATTTGCATTGTATTGTGGATACTGTTTTACCCTCTTGATGAACAATCACATATGACCATTCTTTTCCCTTTCCCATAGTGCTTGAAAATTTCTTTATGAAGACTATATCTACAAAAAAAACAATATAAATCAATATCCAATAAGATATTTCCATCAACATTGAGCCAAAAAATTAAGATAGACTTTAATTCTCAATCAGACACCCATATACAATTACACATACTATTGTGAAGTAAAAATCATTGTTGAGTTAAACAATCACAATAGATTTTAATTCTCAATCATACACACATATACATTTACACATACATATACTTACACATACTATGGTGAAATATGAATCAATATTGAGTCAAACAATCACAATATATTTTGAATTCCTGATCATATGCACATACACTTACACATACTATTGTGAAGTAAGAATCAATATTGAGTCAGACAATCACAATAGATTTTTCATTCACAATTATACATTCAAATGCATACACATATTCACACACATACATACATATACTATTATGAAGTAATTCTCAATGTTGATTCAAACATAATCTACCTATATCTAATAATTTCAATGTACCACCATAGATTTTAAATTCCTAATCATATGCACATACACTTACACATACTATTGTGAAGTAAGAATCTATGTTGTATCAAACAATCACAATAGATTTTAAATTCCTAATCATATGCACAAACATTTACACAAACTATTATGAAGTAAGAATCAATAGAGTCAAACAATCACAATAGATTTTTCATTCATAATTATACATTCATATGCATACACACACATACATATACACATACTCATACACACACATACATATACTATTATGAAGTAAGAATCAATGTTGAGTCAAACATAATCTACCTACATCTTTCAATAATAAATTTAATGTATCACAATAGATTTTAAATTTCCAATCATATGCACATACACTTACACATATCCTAGTGAAGTAAGAATCAATGTTCTATTAGACAATCACAATAGATGTTAAATTCCTAATCATATGCACATACATTTACACATACTATTGTGAAGTAAGAATCAATATTGAGCAAAACAATCACAATAGTTTACATTATTTAATATTTATAGCAAAAAATTATACCTTGTTCTCTCTATGACACTTTAAGTTCATAAAGAACAAAGTAGCTTTTATGAAAAATGAGTAAGAATCAATCATAATAGATTTTAAATTCACATACATATACTATTGTGAAGTAAGAATCAATGTTGAGTCAAACAATCACAATAATTTCAATTATTTAATATAACAAAAACTTATACCTTGTTCTCTCTGCGACACTTTAAGTTCGTAAAGAACAAAGTAGCTTTTATGAAACTCTAGATATTTATATGAAAGTCTACAAACCATAATAAACAAAAAGAAAATAAAAATAAAAAATCAAATATACATAGCTACACATGCATACATACACATACGTACATACATACACATTCATACATACATACATACACATATATACATACATACATATATATACATACATACACATACATACACACATACATATATGCATACACATATGCGTACGTATACATATGTACATATACACATATAAAACACATATACACACATACATACATATACACATACGCATGCACATGCATATACACATCCACATACATGTAGAAATAAGCATACACATATACAAAATCATATGCATACACACACACACACACACACACACACACACACACACATATATATATATATATATATATATATATATATATATATATATATATATATATATATATATATATATATATATATATATATATATATATATATATATATATATATATAATTAATATATCCTTTTTTCATGACTTACATATATATATATATATATATATATATATATATATATATATATATATATATATATATATATATATATATATATATATATATATATATATATATATATATATATATATATATATTATTAATATATCCTTTTTTCATGAACTTACAGGTTATTATCTGAAAAGTTTTTACCAAGTCAGAATATTCTTCCTACCTCACATGATGAAATGAAGAAGATAATCAACAATCTTGGTATAGATTATCAATGTATACATGCATGTCCTAACGATTTTATTTATATAGAGGTGAATATGCAAACTCTTTGACATGCCCAAAATGTCAATCTCCTTAATATAAGGACAAAGAAGGTAAAATCGCAAAAAAGGTATTGAGAGATTTTCCATTGGCTTCATGGATTAGACATATGTTTCAAAGCCCCGAATTATCAAAGCTTTTGACATGGGGACATGACCATAAAAGTACGGATGGAATAATCAAAATTCCTCATGGTAGTGTTGCTTTTCAGCATATTGATTCTACATGGCCTGATTTTTCACAAAATCCACAAAATCTAAAGTTAGGAGTTGCATTAGATGGGGTTAATCCATTCTCCATGAAATCCAATAAATGGTCAACATGGCTAGTGGTAGTCATAAACTACAATCTTCCATCATATCTTAGCATTAAAAAGGAACATTTAATGCTTTCACGTTTAATCCCAGGAAAAAGACAAGTTGGGACATGAATGAAGCGATTGATGTCAGGCGAGAACACACTTTCAAAAACCGTAGGTATAGATGGCGACCAGGTCTCTACAGTAACGTAGCGTGTCGCACAGATCCGACAAAATTTCAAGCATTCTAACAGGCGTTGCGAAGCAGGAGGGAGATGGCGACCAGGTCTCTACAGTAACGTAGCGTTGCGGAGCAAGGGGGAACAGCGTTGGAGATGGCAGAGGAGAACTGAAGCGACTCGAGTGTCGCTGCGTGGTTCATGCACGTTCGCGACTCTGTGAAGGCTGCAACTTTTGCCGGTGTTGGTCCTGCCGTCGGGCTCCGGCGATAGCTCAGCTCCGGCGACGACAGACGACGGGTTCCGGCGACAGCTCGGCTCCGGCGACAGCTCGGCCCCGGCAACAGCTCTGCGGCCCCGGCGACAGACGGGTTCCGACGACAGCTCGGCTCCGGTGACAGACGGGTTCCGACGACAGACGGGCTCCGGCGACGGTTCGGCTCCGGCGACTGACGGGTTCCGGCGTTTGGCGGGTTCCGGCGACAGATCGGCTCCGGCGACTGACGGGTTCCGTCGCTTGGCGGTGTCGGCGTCTGATGGCCCTGCGCCCCGTCAGTGATCCATCTCTGGGTAGTGGCCTTCCTTAGAAATCGGTGGGCTAACCGCCTTTCGCGAGACGCGTGGTCAGAGCCTTGATTTGACAAGTAGTGCTTTGTTATAAAAAAGAGAAAAAAAAAAAAAGAAGAAAGAGAAAAAAAAAAAGAGAAGAGAAAAAAAAGAGAAAGAAGAAAAAAGAAAAAGAAAAAGAGAAAAAAAAGAGAAAAGAAGAAGCGTGCTTCCCTTTATTGTGGGATTTTTGGCCTTACGGTCGGCTTCGAGGTGATCGGAAGGGGGACCTAAGTCTTCATTGTTTGGGGCCAGTTTTCCCCCCATGTTGGAGGGTTTTGCCCTTGGGTATTGAAAAGTAAAAGTGGTGCAAGTTCCTTTTGGCCATGGATGTGGCTTCATCCTCTCTCGTGAAAAGTAATCGGGCCCCTCCCCCTGGGGAGACCGATATCCTGGCCGCTCTGCTGGAGGGGGGCCCCTGGTGCATCCGAAAGTGTTGAATCCCCCATTGTATCCCTCAGTAGACCCGCAGTTCTGTCAGCTCAGGAGGAGCTCAAGAAAGTTTGCCTCGTCGGCCAAGTGTTTGGCCCTAGGCCCCCGCTCGAAACTGTGCGACAATGGCTTCGAAAAGAGTGGTTCCCTCGAGGACTAATTGTTAGCAAATGTCAGTTCTTACCAGCGAGCCACTTGCTGCTAGTCTTTGAAAATGAAGAGATGGCGTTCCAAGCTCTAAGCGTAGGCACCTGGCAGTTCGGTCGGGCGACCCTGTGCCTATTCAGATGGTCCCCGGACTTTACTCCCGACAAATCGAAATCGCTTCGGTACCCTCTTTGGGTTGAGCTCCCTAACCTTCCTTACTTCTTGTACAACTTCGTGTGGGACATTGTCTCTCCTATCGGCAAGCCGCTGGCTTCACGCGAAGACATTGGTGGTCTCATCTATGAAGGTGCAAGACACTCGTTCAATGCTAGGTGGCACCCCCAAATCTGTGTCGAGGCCGACCTCAGTTCGTCGCTTCCATCAACGATCAAAGTGGACATGGGCGAAGGAGATGTTTGGGAGCAGGCCATCAGCTATAAAAACCTACCCAACGCGTGCTTTCGTTGTGGCCAACAAGGTCACAGGATTAAAGATTGCCCTTTCAGGCAGAAAAACAAGCGATTTCAAGAAGCCACCAAAACTGCTCAAGACAACATTGGCGATTCGACCCACTCGACCAAGGAAGGGGAAGGCAAGGGCCTCCTTAATCCTCAAGCTGATGCTGATGGCTTTACTGAAGTTAGAAGAAGAAGGAAAAGAAGCCCTAGGGCCAACGGTGAGAGAAACAACCTACCACTTACCCCCTATAGCAATTTGTACTGCAATCTAGAAAAGGAGATCAATGAGCTTGACTACCCAGGTGGGAAGCTACCTGAGGTAGACACCTACGACAAAGCCCTAGAGATCCCTGACAATAAAGAAACCCCCCAGGAGGGCTACACTACAAGCAAAGAAGATGGTTTCACCACTAGTAACGAAGACAACATGGATAGTGAAAGTTCCATCATTGGATCGACGATCCCGGAAACGGTGCCGAGCACGGGGCCCAAGTCTCCCCAGCAAAGGACATCCCGCAAAGGAAAACAGCCTATGGAGGTACCCTGGAAAAGCCCCCACAAGAACCGATTTCTAAGTCGGGATCAGATCCCAGCGAAAAAGAAAGATGAAGCCAAGAGAAGAAAGGACAAAGCTCCCTCCCGCAAAGAGGGATTAATACAAATATGATTATCATCTCGCTAAATGCTAGAGGGCTAACCGACCCCTCAAGAGCGACCATCATTGGTCAATGGCTTCGCGACATTAGCTTAAACCCAGACTTTATATGTATTCAAGAGATTAAAATTGACGGAGAAGACCTCCAGAAACGGCTCAGACAGGTCTCCTCGGCACATGTGTGGATCCCTACGAAACACCAGCGGGGGTCTAGAGGAACGGCTATCGGTATTAAACATCTCTGGTTTGAAAAGCTCGAGAACTCCATTGAAGATGTAATTCACCGTTGGATTGCTGTTTCTTTTGGTGCTCCTCTTGGTGTTACTATGGTCTCTTTGTACGCCCCTAACGGGGATTTGGAGAGACTGAACACTTGGGCCTCCTTAGACTCGCTTCCTCGCAACGTGCTTATATGTGGAGACTTCAACATGGTGGAGGACCCTATGGACAGATGGTTGGGCAAGGGCAGGGTCATCGACAGTCGGGAGAAAGAAACGTGGGACTTGACCAAACTTCACTTGGATTTGGTTGAATTCAAAGACTCGAATGGCTTTTCTTGGTCGAATCTCCAAGCGGGCGAGGATCTGAGGAAAGCTAGACTCGACAGATGCTACATCTCTCAGAGTTTAACCCATCAGTGGGGCCACCCTACCATCACGCAACGCACTGATCTCACTATCTCTGATCACTATCCGATCGTTATCACTTTTCAACCTTCCAACAAGTTCCGTAAGGCTCCGTGGTTCCATGCCAACACAACCACCTTCTCTCTCCCCTCCGTCCATCAAGAAATTGTCGATGTGTGGAAGGTGGCGTTCGCCTCTGGCCTGGCCCCTGCCAAGTGCTGGAGAAGTGCGGTCGACAAGTCTCGTAAGATCATGATCAGAACTAAGAAGATGCTCGAGACTGTGCGGAGGGCTCGTAGGGATGCTCTCTACCACTGACTCTGGCGGCTCGAGGAGGAAGTGAACAAAGGAAAACACCAAGCCCAGAAAGGTCTCCGAAAAATCAGAGCAGGGTTGAGATACGAGGAAGAAATACAAAGGAAAAACTTGCAAATCTTCTTCAAGGAGTGGTGGGCTGGCAAAGCCGACAAAACCACCAAAGAGATGTGCCGTATCCTTAAAAGGAAACACAACAGAGAATCGATCCCCCTACTACTAGACCCACATGGCAATGTATGCAATTCGGAAGAAGATAATTTTGGCATCATCGAGGGGCACTTCACGAGACTCCTGGGAACCTCGAACCCCCCTTCCCACCATAGAAGGGACTGTATGGCTGCCATCTCTAGGGTTTCCCCCCGGAGGATACCACCCAACCTCCACTCCCTGCTTCATGCCCCTATCTCGGAATCAGAAATCATTGAGGTCATTGATGCCCTCCCTCTCGGTAAAAGCCCGGGACCTGACAGACTCACTAACGAGTTCTTTAAATCCTTCAAGTTGGTGGTTGCCACCCCTCTTCGGATGGTTTGGCAAGAAGCGCTAAAGTTTGGTGCTCTTCCTTCTTGCCTATCAACAAAAATATTTATCTTCGACATCAACGATTCTTGCTTGATGATCATCCATTAAGATGTAAAAGAGAAGGGATACATTTTAATGGAAAGCTTGAAACAGGTCAGTGTCCAAAACCTATGATGCTTATGGATTGGTATCAAAAATGGAGAGATGGATCTTTGATAGATATAGAAAAAAAAATCTTAAGTGATGATGAAGATAATGAGAATGTGAAGAGAGGTAAAGGAAAATTGGCACTCGCAGAGAATATATCAATATGGTATACTTTGGCGTATTGGAAAGAGTTAAAAGTATGTCATCTTCTTGATCCTATGCATATATTCAAGAATATTGGTTATTCATTATGGCAACATCTTCTTGGATTAAAAGACACCATAGCATCAAGGAATGATTTGAAGGACCAAAACTCAAAACCAAAGTTATGGCCAGTTTTTGATAGACATCAACAGGAAACAACTTATGCACATGCTCCTTGGGTACTTATGACAAAAGAGATACAGACTATCAATAATAGGATTCAATTGATTTGGACTCCTACAGGATATGGAGCATCTTTCCAGAACATGTTTACTATGGATGATAAGAGCTTAGCTGGGTTAAAGACCCATGATTGGCATAACTTTTTGAAACATATTTTACCTTGGGTTATTGATGGATGTACAAAGAAACGAGTATGAGATGTGATCTATCGTCTTGGATCGTTTATAAGGTAATTATGATACTTTTATATTTAATATATATGAATATTTGATATCTTTTATTTTTGAGTTAATTTATATATAATTTTTTAATGATATGTATAGGTGGATTAAATCAAAAGAGATTGACAAAAAATCGATCCCACAAAAGGAACGTGAATGCAAAGAGCTACTATGTTTGACGGAGAAAGAGCTTCCTACTTCATTTTTTGATATTCAGGTTCATTTATTAGTCCATCTTGTAGATGAAATAGAGATTGCACGTGTTGTCAACACTCGATGGATGTTTTGGGTCGAGCAATTTATGGGAATATTAAAAGGTTATGTGCAACAAAGAGCGAAACCAGAAGGATCCATGACCAAGGGTTGGATGCTTGAAGAGTGCATGTACTATGTTAGTGAGTACCTTGAAAGAGTTCATGAAGAAGCTCCACGTGCACGGACCAATGAGTCTTCTTCAATAATAACAGACAAGGTATTATCAGGTAAGGGAGTTCCATTTTTATTTACATTTCAAGAAAAAAATGATGTTTCTACTTTTGTAGCATATAATAGCAAATGCATGAGCATTCATTAGCGAGTATGAATAGGAACTTCAAAATCTCTGAAGTAAAAGACAGAGAAATAAAAGATTAGACATAATCTCGATAATAATGAGATTATAAATATATCTTCTTTTATGGATTGGCTATATACTCGTTTGCAATGAGCCAACACAAATAATGAAGAAATCTCAGATGAGAAGAAAGAGTTAACTATAGGTTGTGAACAAAAGGTAATTTTATTGTAATAATATTTTGTTTTTTTATATATGTATATTAGTTTCTCTTTACTAATTTAATTTCTTTTGTAGGCTCGAACGTTCACTAATTTGTGGGCTTTTGGAAAGCATATTAGAATCAAAGCTATTGACTCTTTACGTAAAACAGAGGATTCTAGTGTTGTTGCTTCTTTCAAGCAACTAGCACGTGCTAGCTCAAAAGACACGAACCTTATAAATGGTGAAGTTGGTTACATGGGAATTGTTGTGGGTATCTACGAAATATCATTTTGTACATTCAAACATGTAGAAAAG
>CM035425.1:94676643-94691643 GCA_020310875.1 Ceratopteris richardii | reverse complement strand
AACTTTGAGACATTCTTTCCATTGAAAAAGCCACACCGATTGACTAGACGTTCATGAAGTGATTGGATGGCTTTTTGACGCCTATCTTCTTCTTGAAAGCGAAGGAATTGAGCTAGGATATCTTCCATTTTGATTATGCTAATCTTTGTGGCTCTATAATTCACTCACCCCCTCCTTTCACGTCGGGTTCACCAGGTATGTCGTCGAGTTAGACAAAAAGAGGGGAAAGTAGGATAAAATTTTCTCAAAGTGTATACAAAGTACCTTCAAAGAAATTTATACCTCACTTAATAAGCCATTTACAATTAAGTATGAGAGAGGTATTTCTTTCGGGTCAACCTAAGGCCTTGTAAAGTCAAACCTCTTGTAATGTCGGCGCGAAAGCGATGGTCGGAGGATCAGAGCGACCGCCAAAAATAACGGCGCACGCGGGGTGCTTGGAGCGGGCTCAGGTAAAGTGGGAACCTCAAAGATCAAAATTTTAGTTGTACTGAAGATCAATCATAATTGAGTAAAACATTCATAAGGTCGTGTCAAGTCAATGAATTCTTTCATTCGCTAAGAGAAGTGAAGCCTAATCATTCTTTCATTCGCTATGACACTCCTTTTATTGTTCAAACTAGTGAGCCTTAAAAAGAGTAAAATCATTAATCCTTGAATTCAATGGCACCATGATCGAACGCATCATTGCAAGGCTAAGGTCACAAAATATAAACATATCAAAGTAAAGATTCATTCTTAATTCAAAAGCAAACTTATTTGCGTAACAAAGAAAAGATTACTAGTTAAATTATCTAAATCATAGAGTATCAAGTGAAACGAATGCATGTCGAAATCAGTATCTATGTGCTTTCCTAAACCTGAAGGATCGTTGCATACCAGAGATAGAAGAATTCAATATAGCGAGTCTTCCGTTATTTGCAATACTTAGCAAACAAATGAATTCATCGGGACTTGTGATCAGTAGACAGCTCGTTCCTTAGAAATAGCGCCAGCCTTGTCATCATACAAAATTGTAATTATCGTAGAAATATAATTGACACATTATTATGATATTTTATACTAAAAGCGAGTATACAAACATGCAGTGAGCATGTTCTCTGTAGCTTAGATGTCGATGAATCGCTTAGATACATAAGAACAAATGAAACGATGTGCTGTGTTGACGAACATTATATCAGTTTGTCCTAGACATTTGATGCGCATATCCTCCAATAGTTCACATGCTTTCAACTATGCTTTGATTACAGAAAAAGCAACTCGATAATAGAATTATAAAGGTCGATATCAGAAACCAAATGTTCAGATGGATTTCAGACAGGAAGACATGTTTTTTTTTTTTTTCTTCAAATATATTTTCTCTGTCAGAGACCTGTTTTAAAGTATAAACTTTAGAGAATATCGTGCAAACGTATACATGTGTGTGACAGAGAATTGATGTCATAAGTTTTATTTACTTGCCAGAGAACTCGGATATATACATACGAGCGCATTACCTGCCTTCAAGTCAGATGGCTTGCCTCTCTCCACCTTGTCTCTCTCTATGGCCGCAGTGCAAAATTCTCCTATCTATCAACTGTTGAAGATGATCGGTAGCAGCCTCATTAATAAACGTAAACAGAACCACCCTTAGATAATTCAAAATTCAGCAGATATCATTCCTCCAGGTGTAGCGCAGATGATCAGACTATGATCAAAGTTAATCACACAGCATAGTTCTGAGTTCTTTTGCAAAGGTTACAGCTATCTAATTTCATTCGCGCAATTCGGCATCTAAGATTCAAGGCAAAGAATGTACATCTTGGGTGATGAATGAAATCCTTTGTCCAAGGATCAATGACAGGTAGGCATTTATAAAAAATATTTAACTCTCTTGGTCGGACTCTACACCAAAGAGTATTATCCTTCCTTCTCAGATCAGATGCGCCGGTCGAACCATGTCAACCTGTCCCTATAAAAAAGGAAAAACAGTTCTGCTACATCATGACGGAAGAAAGATCTCAGTGAGCGATCCGCCCTCAGAGATGAAAACACATGAAAACCAACTCCCTTCGATTCCCTAGACTTTTCGCACTCCTCCCATAAATGGCGAACCGTTTTTTTGTCGATGAACGCATCACCATGAGCTCTTGCATGCCTTGCTATCGGCCTCCCTCTGCTCTTGTACCACCATGCGCTGCATCATGATTCGCTCAAGTCCGTTCTCCGTAAGCAGTAGCCCCCCCCCGAGTCTGCTCAAGCATGACCTCCGAAATCCATGTGTCATAAGCCCGCCTCTGCCTCCGATCCTGGGAGATTGAAAAATCCTGAGTGAACCGCCATCTGCTTTTTTAGTGCCTCCTCTGCGAGAATCCCCAGCTCTGCATAGGATGCATGATCTCCTCATACGAAGATTGATGCCTTACATCACGACCGGCCATGTGATGAGACAGGTGCCCCGTTATTCTGGAATGTCCATGCTTCCTTACCTGTCCAGGACACACAACTTCCACGTATGAAGGCTCCATGTCGACATGATCCTGCGTGCCCGAGCGCCAATCGTCATGGGTAGCTTCCAATGATGTCCCTCCTACCACGTCAAAAGGTCGCCTCCAATGATAGCAACTTTCCTTTCGAGAAGCAAGGAGCACTATCTTTCATATCTGCCATAATTGCCTGTCTTTTGGAAGGCAACTTACGAACTCCAAGCCATGAAATCTTCCGTTCCTACGACCACGCAGTCTTGTTTCCCTCTTTGCCAAAAATCCTTCTAAATTTAATAATGGCCTTAATCAATGCTAATTTCTTTCTTCAGACATAAAAAAAACTGAATGAACACGAACAAGATCCTTTGCTATAACCACAGAATGAGCTTCGAGATCATCTCATTGAATTGCCACCTCAAGATTCGGATCTCTACCACATCCACCCCCTCAGAACCTGTGCATCCTCTGGATGCACCACCATCAATCTCGGTATCTGCAAATCATCATGAAAATTCAAGTGCATGGGTTAAAACAAATGTGCCTATGCACGACCATGTAATGAGCCCTACATATGCATACTCTAAGTGCATAAAAAACAGCATGGTGCAAATAGGGGAGGTATTAGGAATTCGGTGTTGAGGATTTACACTCAATTTTTATCATGGATATACATTTCAATACAAGTGCATTCACTCGTGCAACTATGGGTTTTAACCAAAATATCACTCGTGCTCTTTACATTTCATTTATGCATGTGTTAGGTGCATGAAGGGAAACAAAAATGGTGCAAAAAATCAAGGTTTTATGGTATCTAAGCAACGCTCACATCACTCACAACTCCACTCTCTTACAGATGCAATCACTCTCCCTTACTCAGAACTATTCTCTCTTATCACTCAAAACTTGCTTTATTATTTTTCAATGATATTTACCTATCTAATTGTGCAGATGGACGTGCTTCTACGGAATTTCAAAGACGTGTTTCTATATATTTTTACATGCATATTTGGCATGCAATGCATCTCAAAGATGGTGCAAAGAAAAGATAAGGGTTAAAGCACGATAGCTAATGAAAAAAAGATTTTCACGACTTTGTCCTTGAGTCATCATCTCCGTTGGCTTCGCTTGATCATTCCTGCACTCATAGAAACTAAACAAATCATGAGAAACATCACATCAAAATGACATTATATACATATGCAGTCCATGAAAGAACTTCAAAAACCATTTGCAATAAAACATAAGCATGCAACTCGAAAGTGATCGCCTCTATACAATTTCTCAAAACTCTAGATCTTCGATCAGCTCCATATCAACACCTGTTCTCAAAACTGTATAAGAGAAATTAGTAGCATCACATTCAAGAATCACATATTAAAAAACTTCATTCATTTGAACATTAAAATATCTATTTAAATTATTTTGACTTCAAACCACTCATCCAACATGCATTTATTACCATAGGTGTTCCCACTTTAATTTCTTGCATTTTTAGTTTTATTTGGTTTCTTCTATCTATCTTAAGATTAAAGCAAAAAACACAAGTTATATACATTTTTATTTACAAATTTCCTTTTGGTATTATTAATTCTCATTTATTAGGGTTTTTTCCTTCAGACCCATCTCCCTTGATATATGGTCACCAAAGAAACTGTGCTTCTTAAGAAGCCACCTTTGGATCGCATCAATCCGTGAATCATTTTTAAAAAGATTAGATATGTGGACAAGCCATTTCATTTGCTCGTCCATTCCTTGTAGGCTCGACTGGCATACATAGCTCTTAGAAAATTCAAACATCCATGTTTCAATCGTTTGGGCATAGTCTCCTTTATTCATGATCCTCTCATATGAGGTTACTCTTGATGAGTCAAACACACATGAATATAGAGTGTTGATTTTTAATAAGCTTAAATCATCTTTAAAAATTCCGTGCAAGCATGGATTTTGATTCATTTCATGCTTGAGATCATTTGAGGAAATATCTTCAATTGCATCATTTCGAATATGTTCTTCATCTTCATCGAAATAAACGTATTGATTAGATTCATTCAATTCCTTCATCAAGTAGGAGTGAGCATCATGCTCAGATGATATTACATAATCATTTTTATCTTCCAATCTATCATGATTCCTTTCTACTTGAGTCCCATTAATTATGGTATCTGCTTCTTGTTCTAGTCTTTCCAGGAACTCTTCATCATTGTCTTTGTTATGTTTCCAAAATATTTCTCCCTCAATGTGAATGGAACCCATATCCTCATAATCAAGAAAATCTTGATCTTCAATTTCTTTATCCAAAATGTCATCACAGGATTCTGCATCCATCTCCATCAATTCTTTCTCGTTCTCTTCAGAGGATGTACTTATTCCACCTTCTTCAATTATTGATTCTTCAATCACTGATTCTTGCTCAAGAATCTCATCATGTATGAGAATCTCAACATACGCATCCAAATCAACTCGAGCTTTATCAATGCAATTGTTTGACTTAATAGTTTTATATTGAATATCCTTCGATGCAATACACACATCAGATTTATCATATGTCACAATAAACATTTCATCTGCCACTTTATGCTCAATTTCTTCAACGTGTGGACTCAACTCAACATGATTATTTTTGACATACATATCAGTATTTAGAGGAATGATCAATGGTATTTTCTCATCCTCCTCATGTTCATTCATATTTCTCTCTTCATGGAATGTGGCATCATTTACATACATACCATTATTTTGAACTCCATCCAACTTATCCTCTTTTTTATGTGTAGGATCTTTGTCCAATGTGACATCGCTCAAAAGAATATCAGTATCTTGATCTTGATCTAGACTATCGGTAGGATTAGGATCATGCTTATCACCATCGCCATACATATCACTATCTAGAGGACTTATCATTTGTACATCCTTTAGATTAGCATCATACTCATCTTCGTCATCACACATTTCAATCTCTAGAGGACTCATTATTTGCATGTCCTCCTTCATATAAGTAGATTCATTTTCTTGCATCTCTGTATGCATGTATAATGTGGATTCCTACATATCCATTTTCTTACCCATCGGATCTTTTATTGACAGGTCCTTAGATTCAACATCATGTTCCATGGGAGTTCCTTCATGTAATTCAGTCATTAGATCAGAAGTTCTATCCGAATCTTGTGTTAGAAGGGGATCATCACCATCAAGTGACATCCAATCATACTCCACATCTTGCCCGATGTCATCACGTAAGGATGCATCTCGAGCTCGATCTTTAGACATATTTATTAGGTTCTCTACTTGTATCTCATCTTTTATCTCCATTTGGTCACCTATGAGCCTTCTAGATATCTCTATCTCTTTGTTTGTATCTTGATATGTTTCTTGATTTGTTTGATTATCTTTTATTCGATGTGAGGAATTTATCGGAGTAGAGGAAGCTTCATCTTGATTTCTTGTTGGGTTTTGTTGGTTTTTGTTTTGTTTTATGTTTGTTGTTTGTTTGGTTTGATGTTGGTTTAGTTTACTTTGATTTTGATTAGCTTCCACTTGCTCCTTTGATCCTCCCATCTTCGAGCTTTGTTCACTTATGGCACCTAAAGATATAATCATTGTAAAGAAGTCTAGGGGCTCTTGGCACCTTGTAACCTTTGAGGTTACATCGATCGCACTTTTAGAAGTTTCTTCATATTTCCCATCATCACTATGGATATTAAGCCCATGCATATCTACTTCATGCCCAAATGGGGTCTCTACAACCTCATGGACTTGAACATTATCCACGATTGGTAAAATGCTTGGAACATGGTTATAATTTTCATCTGTTTGAAGATCTGTTCTCCAATCATTTAAAAATTTCTCTATTGTTTGTTGTTTCTTTACGTATTTCATCACAGCTTCATGGACGAGCATCCAATCCTCTGTGAGTCCTGAGTCGGAGTCTATATCTTGTAGAAGTGGAATTAACTCCTCTCGGGCATTAACATCGATTGTTCGAAGAAACAACGAAACCCTTTCATGACTTATGCACCTCTTATCGTGCTCAGAAAGATCATCATATTGTCGCTCAAACTCTTCTTTGATCTCAAGAATTGGTTGGTCTTTGGGCACATGAACCCACCTCAGGAAAGATCTACGAATTACTTTATCAAGATCCTCTAGCATAAACTGCTTGAGGAGTGTCGCTTTGTATTGCGACCATGTTGTTTGATTTATTCGCATTATTTGGTCTCGCATGTTGTATCCCGACACATAGATAAAATTTTCACATAATTCTTTTTCCGTCATCGGACTTAATCCGACACCTAGATATTTGGCCTCGAGTTCATATTCTTTGCAGAACTTTGAGACATTCTTTCCATTGAAAAAGCCACACCGATTGACTAGACGTTCATGAAGTGATTGGATGGCTTTTTGACGCCTATCTTCTTCTTGAAAGCGAAGGAATTGAGCTAGGATATCTTCCATTTTGATTATGCTAATCTTTGTGGCTCTATAATTCACTCACCCCCTCCTTTCACGTCGGGTTCACCAGGTATGTCGTCGAGTTAGACAAAAAGAGGGGAAAGTAGGATAAAATTTTCTCAAAGTGTATAAAAGTACCTTCAAAGAAATTTATACCTCACTTAATAAGCCATTTACAATTAAGTATGAGAGAGGTATTTCTTTCGGGTCAACCTAAGGCCTTGTAAAGTCAAACCTCTTGTAATGTCGGCGCGAAAGCGATGGTCGGAGGATCAGAGCGACCGCCAAAAATAACGGCGCACGCGGGGTGCTTGGAGCGGGCTCAGGTAAAGTGGGAACCTCAAAGATCAAAATTTTAGTTGTACTGAAGATCAATCATAATTGAGTAAAACATTCATAAGGTCGTGTCAAGTCAATGAATTCTTTCATTCGCTAAGAGAAGTGAAGCCTAATCATTCTTTCATTCGCTATGACACTCCTTTTATTGTTCAAACTAGTGAGCCTTAAAAAGAGTAAAATCATTAATCCTTGAATTCAATGGCACCATGATCGAACGCATCATTGCAAGGCTAAGGTCACAAAATATAAACATATCAAAGTAAAGATTCATTCTTAATTCAAAAGCAAACTTATTTGCGTAACAAAGAAAAGATTACTAGTTAAATTATCTAAATCATAGAGTATCAAGTGAAACGAATGCATGTCGAAATCAGTATCTATGTGCTTTCCTAAACCTGAAGGATCGTTCCATACCAGAGATAGAAGAATTCAATATAGCGAGTCTTCCGTTATTTGCAATACTTAGCAAACAAATGAATTCATCAGGACTTGTGATCAGTAGACAGCTCGTTCCTTAGAAATAGCGCCAACCTTGTCATCATACAAAATTGTAATTATCGTAGAAATATAATTGACACATTATTATGATATTTTATACTAAAAGCGAGTATACAAACATGCAGTGAGCATGTTCTCTGTAGCTTAGATGTCGATGAATCGCTTAGATACATAAGAACAAATGAAACGATGTGCTGTGTTGACGAACATTATATCAATTTGTCCTAGACATTTGATGCGCATATCCTCCAATAGTTCACATGCTTTCAACTATGCTTTGATTACAGAAAAAGCAACTCGATAATAGAATTATAAAGGTCGATATCAGAAACCAAATGTTCAGATGGATTTCAGACAGGAAGACATGTTTTTTTTTTTTTCTTCAAATATATTTTCTCTGTCAGAGACCTGTTTTAAAGTATAAACTTTAGAGAATATCGTGCAAACGTATACATGTGTGTGACAGAGAATTGATGTCATAAGTTTTATTTACTTGCCAGAGAACTCGGATATATACATACGAGCGCATTACCTGCCTTCAAGTCAGATGGCTCGCCTCTCTCCACCTTGTCTCTCTCTATGGCCGCAGTGCAAAATTCTCCTATCTATCAACTGTTGAAGATGATCGGTAGCAGCCTCATTAATAAACGTAAACAGAACCACCCTTAGATAATTCAAAATTCAGCAGATATCATTCCTCCAGGTGTAGCGCAGATGATCAGACTATGATCAAAGTTAATCACACAGCATAGTTCTGAGTTCTTTTGCAAAGGTTACAGCTATCTAATTTCATTCGCGCAATTCGGCATCTAAGATTCAAGGCAAAGAATGTACATCTTGGGTGATGAATGAAATCCTTTGTCCAAGGATCAATGACAGGTAGGCATTTATAAAAAATATTTAACTCTCTTGGTCGGACTCTACACCAAAGAGTATTATCCTTCCTTCTCAGATCAGATGCGCCGGTCGAACCATGTCAACCTGTCCCTATAAAAAAGGAAAAACAGTTCTGCTACATCATGACGGAAGAAAGATCTCAGTGAGCGATCCGCCCTCAGAGATGAAAACACATGAAAACCAACTCCCTTCGATTCCCCAGACTTTTCGCACTCCTCCCATAAATGGCGAACCGTTTTTTTGTCGATGAACGCATCACCATGAGCTCTTGCATGCCTTGCTATCGGCCTCCCTCTGCTCTTGTACCACCATGCGCTGCATCATGATTCGCTCAAGTCCGTTCTCCGTAAGCAGTAGCCCCCCCCGAGTCTGCTCAAGCATGACCTCCGAAATCCATGTGTCATAAGCCCGCCTCTGCCTCCGATCCTGGGAGATTGAAAAATCCTGAGTGAACCGCCATCTGCTTTTTTAGTGCCTCCTCTGCGAGAATCCCCAGCTCTGCATAGGATGCATGATCTCCTCATACGAAGACTGATGCCTTACATCACGACCGGCCATGTGATGAGACAGGTGCCCCGTTATTGTGGAATGTCCATGCTTCCTTACCTGTCCAGGACACACAACTTCCACGTATGAAGGCTCCATGTCGACATGATCCTGCGTGCCCGAGCGCCAATCGTCATGGGTAGCTTCCAATGATGTCCCTCCTACCACGTCAAAAGGTCGCCTCCAATGACAGCAACTATCCTTTTGAGAAGCAAGGAGCACTATCTTTCATATCTGCCATAATTGCCTGTCTTTTGGAAGGCAACTTACGAACTCCAAGCCATGAAATCTTCCGTTCCTACGACCACGCAGTCTTGTTTCCCTCTTTGCCAAAAATCCTTCTAAATTTAATAAAGGCCTTAATCAATGCTAATTTCTTTCTTCAGACATAAAAAAAACTGAATGAACACGAACAAGATCCTTTGCTATAACCACAGAATGAGCTTCGAGATCATCTCATTGAATTGCCACCTCAAGATTCGGATCTCTACCACACCGGGCTACAGCGTTTTCTTTAGCGTAAAACCTTAACGGTCAACTTAAGCGCCTATAGGCCCGAAGGGTCGTTTACCTATCGAGCTAAAGAAAACCGTTAAGGCGACGGCTAAAGCTAATACCTTTTAGGCTTAAGCTATTACGCTTTAGCCGCCTATCGGGTTTAGCAAAAGACAAGACCATTCAGGCCTTCCCTTCTAATGGTCTTCCCTCCTTGCCCGGGGAATGCGCTAAAGTTTTCGTTCACCCGGTATTAGCACCTCAATTTCTTCATGTATTCTCCTTGAAAGCTAAGCTAGGAGTTCAAGTGCTTCTAGTGTTACACGTAAGTAGGGTATGAGGTTGTATGACATGACATGGTGACGAGGCTCTTGTCCCGAGCTATGCTATGTAATGCGGGTGGGCCATGCCAATACGATTTCAGTTTTCACCTACGTATGCCCTGGTTACTTGTTTGTTCTCGCTTCCTTCCCTTTTTCAAGGCTTGTCTTTTCTCGCAAGAAGCAAGCAAAAACGAGCCAACCTATTCATTAGCGCTTGAGAAGAAAGCTCGAGACCGTGAAACCTACGCTACGGCACATAATTCGTTTCAGAGGCCCGGAGGGAAGACCATGTTGGCCCGGAGGGAAGACCATGTAGGTCTTGTCTTGCTTAAGCTAATACCTAAAGGGCCCTAATCGCCTAGCCCTAATCATTACCAACCTTTAGGCGGCGGGCGAATCAAGTTATTCAATCAATCTGCGGGGTTGGTTCCTCACATGGCTTTCTCTTCTTAGGGGCGGCTTTCAGTCTAATGTTATTCTTTAGCAGGTGCTATGCAAGCGAAAACAAATAGTCAACGCGGAACTTATCTTCTTGAATCTATAGTTTGGTTTGGGAGAAGAAATTGAAAGTCTTGCTTGCTGTTCGCTCGCAGCTAACTTCCCCTCTGATTCTTATACAGGGACGTGCCGTGGGAGTAACTCATTCCCAAATGGGTTAAGCCACAACATGGGCATTCCCTGCGGCGGGCGGCGTTCTCTGAAGACGTAGCATTCATTGACAAAGACCATTAGCTTTGGCTGGCATCTTTCCCGTAGATTATCGATGGCTCATGATCCCGCGCGCGGGGGTTTGGGATGGATGGATGTCTGAGCGGTTTAAAGAGTCGGTCTTGAAAACCGAAGTATTCGGAAAAATACCGGGGGTTCGAATCCCTCTCCATCCGCCAACAGCTCTCTTTTACATACATCTCTTCACACGTACCTGCGCAGTAGCATTTAAGAGGATCGCCGCGCTTTGCACATGGAATATACCATATAGTTGATGTTCCCCGTGAGTAGGCAGTAGGCAGGCTGGCGGCGTGGGTGGGCGGCCCGCCCGTGGTTGGTTCTTTCTTGTTTCTTCTACTCACTAGATAGGTATGCGATTCCGTACGAAAGCTGGAACTGCATCATGTTCGTGTATGTGGGCGTTTTTCATACAATCAAAGGACCAACCTACGGGTCAGTCAAAAAAGGCTAAGGCGAAACCAAACAAGGCAAATGCTACCCGACCTACTAAATCTTTAGCGTAGAAATAGGGATAAAAGCCGAGTTTATCCACATAAGAATTTATGCCCAATGGATTATTGAATCCGTATTAATACAACGCAGCCGAATGGATAAGACTAACGCCTGCAATTGCGAAAGGGAATAAGTAATAAAGACTGGAGAAACGATTTAAAGTGGCATTGTCTACGAAAACCCACCCCAAAGCCTTTGTTTGGACAATAAATATGGTCGGCTGTTCGTTCGATAAGGTTGTTAATGTGCCCGTTATTCTGTTAGGAATTATGTGCCGTACATCTACGAGAGCGAAGCTTTTCTTTCGTAACCGTAGGGGTTTGAAGTTCCTTTGTTTAGCAGTGTTCCTCTCTATTGATTGGAAAGTAGTAGGTATTGGAAAGTAGTAGGTTGAGTTGACTGCCGGAAGTGGACAGCAAGCACCGTTTTGTTGGATAAGGTCCACCTTTTGTTTGGAGAAGTTTGTTTGTTTGTTTGGTCCTCCGTTTTTTTTCTATTGCCCCCGCAACATCACATCACGAAACAGGCTTTTTAGGAAGAGGAAGGGCAATGATAACGAATCTGACAGTAGGAGATGAATAAATGAGATGATATCAGATGAGAGAGCTTTTTCTCTCTCGCCTAAAACAGTTGTTTTCTCGTTGAAATAACTACTGTAAAAGCCACTTCGCCGCGTAAACGTTTACCTAATCGTAGAAGCTAATACCTATTGGCTTAAGCTAATACCTATTGGGCCGAAGGCTTAAGCAAGACCATGTTGGTCTTCTTTAGCGCAAGACCAACATGGTGTAGCTTCACGAAGTCGCACTGGGAGCCAGTGCTTGCTATATTAAGATTGCTCCATGGATTTCCTTGGAGATGTTTGACGCTTCTTGGGGCTTCCTTGGCGACCGTGAAGTCACCGGATGAATTGCCGGATAGATAGATTATCTGGACGCTGCTGTTGCTCCGCGGCAAGACGGGCTCGACTCACTCTATAGGAGAATTGTCTCCTCATAATAGAGCCTCATAGCATGTTGAGAAAGGGGAGGGGCGAAGCCGCACCCTGCTAGTGCGGGGCGAAGCTAAGAGTCGCGGGCTAGACTTCGTTTAAGCTAATACCGTTTACGTTTACTTAAGGGAAACTCCCCATAAGGTATTAGCTTCAACGTTAAGGCGCGATAGAAAACCGGGTTTCGTTTAAGCTAATACCGGTAACCGGTAAACTACGTTAGAAAACATGTTGTAAACGTAGTTTAGTTTACAGTTAGGTTTTCGTTTACAACACTGTTTTCTTGACGTTTACGTTAGTTTTCGCTGCGCTCGTTGTCACGTAAATCTGCCATTCCATTCCATTTTGGTCGGCGGCGGGATAAAGCGAGTCTTATTTCTTTATGTTTTATTTTCTTTTTGAGTTGCCACCCACTGCTGTGATCTGATGATGGATAAGCCTGTGGGGTGGGGGGTCCATGGTCTTTCTGCCAGCCCAGAAAGTTAGCAGCGTCGCCATCTTCTTTAAAACTCTCCTCCGCAGGGGCTCGGTCGGGGCTCAGTTCTCAGTCCTCCTTGCGTAAACACAATCAACTAGACAGGGCCTGTAGCTCAGGGGAGTAGAGCATGTGGCTACGAACCACGGTGTCGGGGGTTCGAATCCCTCCTCGCCCAGCCAGCTTTCAGGAAAGGAAAGAAGGTAAGCTACGCTCTAGCTTTCGGAAAGGTTATGGATACAAGAGAGTAAAACAAACCAACCCGCAACCGCAGTCGAGGAGTCTGTCTTCCCAAGTAAGTTTTAAAGAACGCCCTAGCCAGATCGATTTATCTATTTCACGTAATTCGGTCGGTTACATATTTTTCATAGCACCTTTCATGTCGTGCCACATAGAGATGGATTACCTAAAATCAGTTGAATTCTTAAATTATGAAAGGAACCTTCTTCTTGGGCAGATTCATCTGCAAACCCCGCATCTCCGCGGGGAACCTCTTTTACGATTGATCCTGATAGAAATCTCGATGTTACATTATTGCATAATGAGAATCTTAGCGACCAATAGGGTGTATCCAATTTTTCCGGTTCCCATAAATATCTAATAGACAAATTGTCTTGATAGACTCGATTCCCAGTGAAACCGTTTTTTGAGCCTAATCCCTTTTGAAAAAACTTCTCTGAATTGACTCGATCCAATACCACCAGATTCCAACGAGATTGAGGTTGCTACGTAACGGTTTTGGTTTTCTTTAGCTCCTGCGCTAAAGAAACCTATACCTATCGGGCTAAAGAAAACGCTGTAGCGTTTACGCTGTAGCAAGACAAGACCAGAATGTCCGGGTAATGGTCTTCCCTCGCCTTTAGGTGTAGCTAATACCTACAGGGGCGAAGCGGTCAACTTTAGCCCGTTAAGGTTTTGCTTAATATTACCATGTTGGTTTTGCTTAATATTACCATGAAGTAAAGGCTACAGCTACACCATGTAGTAAAGAAGCTTGACCAACATGGTCTTGTCTTGCTACAGCTACACCATGTTGGTTTTGCTACAGCTACACCATGTTGGTTTTGCTACAGCTACACCATGTAGGGAATGCTATAGCTACACCATGTAGGTGAAGCTACAGCTACACCATGTTGGTCTTGAGCTAAAGAGCCATGTTGGTGAAGCTAAAGAGACCATGTTGGTCTTGGAACAACGTTTACCTATTGGCTTCCGCCAGTTGAGCTGGCGCCTTTGACTTTCAACCTGATTCACTGCCTACGTGCCCTTTACGCCCAGTCATTCCGAATAACACTAGCCCCTCCCGTCTTACCGCGGCTGCTGGCATGGAATTAGCCGGGGCTTCTTCTTCGAGTCTTGTCATAATCTAAACTCGACGAAAGAGCTTTACAAGCGGCATTGCCCTTCCTCGCTAACGCGACGTTTTTCACTCACTCACGTGATATTGTTGGATCGGGCTTTCGCCCATTGTCCAATATTCCCCACTACTGCCTCCCGTAGGAGTCTGGGCCGTGTCTCAGTCCTAGTGTGGCTGATCGTTCGAAAAGATCAGCTAAGCATGTGCGGCTTGGTCAGCCTTTACCCAACCAACTACCTAATACTACGCAGGCTCATCAAACAGCGCTTTTTAGCTTTCTCGAAGCTTTTTTGCTTTCGTTTCTTTGGGATTCGGCCCAAACTGTTTGGCAGATTCCCACGCGTTACGCACCCGTTCGCCACTTTGTCTTCAACTTCAACAAAAACAACGTTCGATTTGCATGTGTTAAGCATATCGCTAGCGTTCATTCTGAGCCAGGATCAAACTCGGGTTTTTGTTCAGGTCAATCTTTTTCGTTGATGATCTCTTGGTTGGTTACCGGCAGAAGCCAATAACCGTAAGCGGAACGGCCATCGGCAAGGTGGATCATCCTACGTCCTGGCGGGGAAGGATTGGGTTCATCGAAGCGTTTCCCCATACGGTGCTATGCTAATACCGTTGACCGTTTACCGTATAGGTCCTAACGGTGCAATAGAAAACCGTTAAGGCTACAGCGAAAAAAAACCGTTAAGGCCCGAAGGTTTGACCATGTTGGTCTTGTTTTGTTTTGCACGAAAGAAAACTTTAGCGTTACGTTTACTTTAGGCGTTATGCGAGCGCACCTATTGGCGCGTAGCGTTTAGTTTACCTTTAGGTGAACGGTAGGTATTAGCTTCGATTCACCGTTTACAACACGTATTAGCTTGAACGCTACGCGCCTAACGTAGATAGAAAACCGTTTACTTATGGTGCTTAGCTAATACCCTTAAGCGAGCTTAGCTAAT
>CM035425.1:94666643-94669143 GCA_020310875.1 Ceratopteris richardii | reverse complement strand
TCTAGGTGAGGTATCCTTGGTTTGTGCATGAATTGACTAAGCACACTTACTCCATATGCTATGTCAATTCTTGTCAAGGTAGCATAGTTCAAGCTACCCACCATACTTTGGTATCGTGTAATGTCTTTGATTTCTTCTCCTTCATCAGCACTTAGCTTTTGGTTAACCTCCATTGGAGTAGTAGATACCTTAGCATCCTGCAAACCAAACTTTTTGACCATATCCTGTACATACTTCTTTTGAGTGATGTAGATACCTGAATTTGTGTAGACCAATTCAAGACCTAAGAAATACTTTAATAGTCCAAGATCACTGATCTTGAATTCTTTCATCATCTGTAGTTTGATGTGTCTAATTCCATTGACATCATTGCCTGTAATGATGATGTCATCAACATAAACACATAAGTAGATTACCTCTGTACTACTTCTCTTTATGAATAGAGAATTGTCTGCTTTGCTCATCACAAATCCTTGGTCTAGGAGGTAGGTGGTCAATCTGTAATTCCATGCTCTAGGTGCTTGCTTCAAACCATACAGAGCCTTCTTCAATTTACAAACATAATGTACCTTTTTTGGATCTTCATAGCCAGGTGGTTGTGACATGTAGACTTCTTCAGATATCCATCCATTCAAGAATGCATTCTTCACATCCAATTGGTACATGTTCCAATTCTTGGATGCAGCTACACTCACCAATACTCTGATAGTTGGCATCTTGGCCACAGGAGAAAATGTCTCCTCATAATCAATGCCTTGGGTTTGTGCAAAACCCTTGGCTACCAACCTAGCTTTGTACCTGTTTATTGTTCCATCTGAATTCTTCTTTAGTTTGTAGATCCATCTGGATCCTATCACCTTCATAGAGTCCTTCTTGGGTACCAAGTCCCAAGTATCACTTTCCTTGAGAGCTTCTATCTCTTCATCCATGGCTTCTCTCCATTCTGGTTTTGTAATTGCTTCTTCATAGGTACCTGGTTCTTCATTCAACAAGTCTTTTGCAAGATATACAGAATGTTTAGTTACAAGTGATGTGTCATACCCAAATCTGATAGGCTTCTTCTTTTCTCTTTGAGATCTCCTCATTGCTTGAGTAGAAGTTTCTGGCTTATCCTCTAATTGCTTCATCTTCATCTTTCCTTTAGACTTCCAAGCCTTGAACTCTTCAAGGTTTATTGTATCATCATCTGAGCTTGAATCTTCTTGCTGAGTTGGCTCTTCCTTGGTAAGCTTTGGAAAATCTTCTTCCATGTCATAGGGTAGACTCACTTTCCTGCATTCATTCTCATACCAAGAATCATTTTCATCAAATATGACATCTCTGCTTACCTTGAATCCTTTGTTTGTGGGGTTGTAGAATCTGTATCCCTTTTGGTTCAAATCATAACCAATGAAGATACATTTTTCAGCCTTGGGATCTAGCTTTCCTCTTACCTGTGAGGGAATGTGCACATATGCTACACAACCAAAAATTTTGCAATGATCCAGAGAGGGTCTCTTACCATGCCATGCTTCATATGGTGTCATGCCATCAAGTGATTTGGATGGCAATCTGTTGATGAGATAAGTGGCAGTGGATACACTCTCTGCCCATAGGTAATTTGGCAACTTTTTCTCATTAAGCATAGACCTAGCTGTTTCTACTATAAGTCTATTCCTTCTTTCTGCTACCCCATTTTGTTCAGGTGAATACCTTGTAGTGATCTCCCTTTTGATGCCTCTTTCCTGCAAGAAATCTTCAAACTCATTGGAGAAGTACTCTCCTCCACCATCTGACCTTAGCCTCTTCAAGCTTCTGCCTGTTTGATTTTCAACAAGTGCAAGATACCTCTTGAAACAATTAAACACTTCATCTTTGTGCTTCATAAAGTATAAAATGGTCCACCTGCTATAGTCATCAATGAAGGACACATAATACCTTGAACCAGAAATGGAAGGGTCCTTGCTAGGTCCCCAAACATCTGTGTGTACCAAGTCTAGGTAGTCTTCATGTATGAAACCTTTCCTTGAGTAGGGTAATCTGTGAGACTTACCAAATTGACATGATCCACATTTGTAAATCATGTGTTGCTTGGATACATTAGGTATCCCAAGCACACATTGATCCCTGCACATTTGCTTAAGAGTCCTTTCACCTATGTGCCCTAATCTCTTATGCTATATCTCTAACTCTGAAAGTGTCTGATCCTTGTAATTATACAAAGCAATGTTTTTTGTATCTTCTAGCTCAAATGTAAATAATCTACCTGATTTCTCCCCTTTGGCTATCCTTCTGAATCCTTGTTTTGGATCCTCCACATATGCTCCATGTTGTGTGAATCTGACCTGCAAACCTTTCTCCACAATCTGACCAACACTCATTAAATTCTTAGTTATTGTAGGTACATAGAGTACCCTGCTTAATAGATTCTGATTACCATCACATGTCTTCACATTTCCAACTTTGACAACAGAGTGTTTAGTGTCATCACCTGTTTGTTCTTGATGTTTGCCCTTGGGCT
>CM035425.1:94639143-94656643 GCA_020310875.1 Ceratopteris richardii | reverse complement strand
GCTATTGAGCTTGTACAAACTTATCAATCAATAGATATACACACATTTATCATTTCTGGTTTTCTGTGTCATCTTCTCCAAGTCTGTCAACTTCAAAGGAGCATAACTCAAAATCTACTGAACCAAATCAAGAGATCTATAGCTCATTGGAACCAGCTCAAAGCCTACTACAAGATACAAAATCTCAGAAGATTTCATTCAGCCATTTGGGAGAAATCCGCTTCGAAGTGCACACTGGTCTGTGTCTGCAGAGTTCCTAAAAAGTCGGGGGTGATTATAATTTTGCTAAACTTATTTCTCAGTGCATAGTTTATCAATTGAAGTGATTCCACTTGTGATTGGTAGCTTACTAAGGTACATTAATACTCCCAAAAGGAATTGTTCCAATTTTAAGTGTGCTGGTCACACTGAGTAAAAGTCTGAGCAGGTATCACTACAGGAATAGAAAGTTTTTCTTGATTTTTGAAGTACCAAGTTATCTGTTTTGGTTTGATCATTACCCAAACCATTTCCAAAGTACATATATGATTTCTTTGTGTCATTTGGAAGCTCAAGGAGTCTACTAAGCATATCTGAAGAGAAAAGAGGGCAGGTGTGAAGCAGGTTTTGCAGCACCAACTGATCTTCTGAGTGCATCCAACCATCACTCCCAACAGTGGTATCAGAGCAAAGAAGGTAAACATGGGTGATGGTTTCCCTTCCTTCATTGACAAATTGGATAGAAACAATTATCAGGCTTGGTCATTGAGAATGAAGACCTATCTACAAGGGAGAAGTCTATTTGGATACATATCAGGAGATGAGGAGTTGCCCTCATTCAAGACTAGAGGACTACCTACAAAGGATGAACATGAAAGGCTCAACCAATGGTGTGCAAAGGATGCTTTGGCAAGGTCTTATCTCTTAAACTCTATATCTGACTTTCTTTTACCTCATGTAAGGAACTGTAAGACTTCCCAAGAGACTTGGGAAACCTTGTCAAATTATTTTTCTTCCAACACAAGGGCTAGGAAGAATCAATTATGGATTGAGTTCACAACCCTTAGGAAGCAGCCCAAGCAATCAGTCTCAGAGTATGTGACAAAGATTAAAGATGTGGCAGACCAACTAGCAAGCATTGGAGAGGAAATTGAAGAGGAGCAAATAGTCAGGCAAGTGACAAATGGACTCAAGGCAGATGATAAGTGGGAAAGTTTCACCACTGCAATGGACCTCTATATGGACATGCATACCCCTGATCTCACAACACTCATGGGCCAACTATTTACACATGAAGCAAAGTTTACAAAGGCTGGAGATCAATCAAAAGGTAATAATCCCTCTGCTCTCTATACTGAAAAAAAGGTTAAAGATAAAGGCAAGAAGAAACAGGATGAAGAAGGCTCTACCTCTCAAGCTAATTATGCAGGGAGAGGTAGGTCATCTAGAGGAAGAGGCAGAGGAGGTAAGTCAGGTAGGGGGAGACCCTACAACTCATCACCATGCAACATTTGTGGATTGTCCAATCATACCACAGATGAATGCTACAAGAACTACAAAAATCAGAGAGGAAGAGGCTACTCAAGAGGTGGATACTCTCAAGGGAGAGGCAGATTCAATCAACACCAAAGCTACAATGGATGCAACAACCAATACAACAACAACTACAACAACAATCACAATGGTAACTACCAAGGTGGATTCAGAAATAAAAGAGACTACAACAACTACACAGAGGAGCAAGATGACTCCCTATTGATCATGAATATGACCTCCAAGATAGGTACAAATGATGATCATTTATTTTACATTGACTCAGGATGTTCTAACCATGTAGCTCGTAATGTGGCACTACTTTCTGACTTGGAAGAGCCCAAGGGCAAACATCAGATACAAACAGGTGATGACACTAAACACTCTGCTGTCAAAATTGGAAATGTGAAGACATGTGATGGTAATCAGAACCTATTAAGCAGGGTACTCTATGTACCAACAATAACTAAGAATTTAATGAGTGTTGGTCAGATTGTGGAGAAAGGTTTGTAGGTCAGATTCACACAACATGGAGCATATGTGGAGGACCCAAGACATGGATTCAGAAGGATAGCCAAAGGGGAGAAATCAGGTAGATTATCCACATTTGAGCTAGAAGATACTAAGAACATTGCTTTGTATAATTATAAGGATCAGACACTTTCAGAGTTAGAAATATGGCATAAGAGATTAGGGCACATAGGTGAAAGAACCCTAAAGCAAATGTGCAGGGATCAATGTGTGCTTGGGATACCTAATATCTCCAAGCAACACATGATTTACAAATGTGGATCATGTCAATTTGGTAAGTCTCACAGATTACCCTACTCAAGGAAAGGTTTCATGCATGAAGACTACCTAGACTTGGTACACACAGATGTTTGGGGACCTAGCAAGGACCCTTCCATTTCTGGTTCAAGGTATTATGTGTCCTTCATTGATGACTATAGCAGGTGGACCATTTTATACTTTATGAAGCACAAAGATGAAGTGTTTAATTGTTTCAAGAGGTATCTTGCACTTGTTGAAAATCAAACAGGTAGAAGCTTGAAGAGGCTAAGGTCAGATGGTGGAGGAGAGTACTTCTCCAATGAGTTTGAAGATTTCTTGCAGGAAAGAGGCATCAAAAGGGAGATCACTACAAGGTATTCACCTGAACAAAATGGGGTAGCAGAAAGAAGGAATAGACTTATAGTAGAAACAGCTAGGTCTATGCTTAATGAGAAAAAGTTGCCAAATTATCTATGGGCAAAGAGTGTATCCACTGCCACTTATCTCATCAATAGGTTGCCATCCAAATCACTTGATGGCATGACACCATATGAAGCTTGGCATGATAAGAGACCCTCTCTGGATCATTGCAAAATCTTTGGTTGTGTAGCATATGTGCATATTCCCTCATAGGTAAGAGGAAAGCTAGACCCTAAGGCTGAAAAATGTATCTTCATTGGTTATGATTTGAACCAAAAGGGATACAGATTCTACAACCCTACAAACAAAGGCTTCAAGGTAACCAGAGATGTCATCTTTGATGAGAATGACTCTTGGTACGAAAATGAATGCAGGAAGATTAGTCTACCCTATGACATTGAAGAAGATTTTCCAAAGCTTACTAAGGAAGAACCAACTCAGCAAGAAGATTCAAGCTCAGATGATGATACAATAAACCTTGAAGAGTTCAAGGCTTGGAAGTCCAAAGGAAAGATGAAGATGAAGCAACTAGAAGATAAACCAGAATCCTCAACTCAAGCAATGAGGAGATCTCAGAGAGAAAAGAAGAAGCCTATCAGATTTGGGTATGACACATCACTTGTAACTAAACATTCTGTATATCTTGCAAAAGACTTGTTGAATGAAGAACCAGGTACCTATGAAGAAGCAATTACCAAACCAGAATGGAAAGAAGCCATGAATGAAGAGATGGAAGCTCTCAAGGAAAGTGATACTTGGGACTTGGTACCCAAGAAGGACTCTATGAAGGTGATAGGATCCAGATGGATCTACAAACTAAAGAAGAATTCAGATGGAACAATAAACAGGTACAAAGCTAGGTTGGTAGCCAAGGGTTTTGCACAAACCCAAGGCATTGATTATGAGGAGACATTTTCTCCTGTGGCCAAGATGCCAACTATCAGAGTTATGGTGAGTGTAGCTGCATCCAAAAATTGGAACATGTACCAATTGGATGTGAAGAATGCATTCTTGAATGGATGGATATCTGAAGAAGTCTACATGTCACAACCACCTGGCTATGAAGATCCAAAAAAGGTACATTATGTTTGTAAATTGAAGAAGGCTCTGTATGGTTTGAAGCAAGCACCTAGAGCATGGAATTACAGATTGACCACCTACCTCCTAGACCAAGGATTTGTGATGAGCAAAGCAGACACTTCTCTATTCATAAAGAGTAGTACAGAGGTAATCTACTTATGTGTTTATGTTGATGACATCATCATTACAGGCAATGATGTCAATGGGATTAGACACATCAAAGGACAGATGATGAAAGAATTCAAGATCAGTGATCTTGGACTATTAAAGTATTTCTTAGGTCTTGAATTGGTCTACACAAATTCAGGTATCTACATCACTCAAAAGAAGTATGTACAGGATATGGTCAAAAAGTTTGGCTTGCAGGATGCTAAGGTATCTACTACTCCAATGGAGGTTAACCAAAAGCTAAGTGCTCATGAAGGAGAAGAAATCAAAGACATTACAGGATACCAAAGTATGGTAGGTAGTTTGAACTATGCTACCTTGACAAGAATTGACATAGCATATGGAGTAAGTGTGCTTAGTCAATTCATGCACAAACCTAGGGTACCTCACCTAGAGGCAGCCAAGAAGATCTTGAAGTATCTGAAGGGAACTCAAAGTCATGGTTTGTATTTTCCTTATACATCAGATATTGACATTAAAGTTTACTCAGATGCAGATTGGGCAGGATGCAAGGATGATAGGAGAAGCACCTCTGGATATATTTGTTTTGCAGGAGATAAGCCTATCTCTTGGTCAGCTAAGAAGCAACCTACAGTGGCATTGTCATCCACTGAAGCAGAGTATAGAGGGCTTGCCAATGCTACTCAAGAAGCTATCTGGTTGAAGCTTCTATATACAGAGTTAGGTCTACACACAAGACCACCTATTATCTTTGGAGACAACACTAGCTCTCTTCACCTTGCAGCAAATCCAATTTATCATGCCAGAACCAAACACATAGAGGTTCATTACCACTATGTGAGGGAGAAATTACTTAGCAAAGAGATTCAATTGACATATGTGTCTACTAATATGCAATGTGCAGATTTACTTACAAAGGCATTGGATGGAAACAAGTTATGCAGATTCAAATCCATGATTGGATTGCAGGAAGTGATTGAAGAATGAAAGAGAAGACTTAAGCCAAAGTGTTTGGCTTGAGGGGGAGCTGTTGGTGCATATCAAGCCTTCACACATTGGCTTGAACACTTGGAAGATTTGGCTTGGAACCCTTGAAGGATATCTCTATGAGAAGCAAAAAACCATAGGAACCTAGTCCTATGTGTTATTATTTTTTACTCATTGTAAAAGTCTATATGACTTGACATTTACTTGTAATCACTTTAATCATCTACCTACTTGATTGTATTCGTGGAAAAGTAGCTGGCTTAGTGGAGAGAATATCTCCTTACTTTTAGAATAGAGAATATAGGAGATTTGAATTTGAATTCAAATTCAAATCTCAAACTCTTTCTCTATAAAAGCTACAATCAAAAAGTCGCGGTTAGTCCACTCATTCTAGCTCACTCCCCGAGGCATATTTTCATTGTAACTGAGTGTGTGTTAGTGCTACTCCATAGCCTACACCACCACACCTCAATTAGCTATGCTTGTCATGCTATTGAGCTTGTACAAACTTATCAATCAATAGATATACACACATTTATCATTTCTGGTTTTCTGTGTCATCTTCTCCAAGTCTGTCAACTTCAAAGGAGCATAACTCAAGATCTGCTGAACCAAATCAAGAGATCTATAGCTCATTGGAACCAGCTCAAAGTCTACTACAAGCATACAAAATTTCAGAAGATTTCATTCAGCCATTTGGGAGAAATCCGCTTCGAAGTGCACACTGGTCTGTGTCTGCAGAGTTCCTAAAAAGTCGGGGGTGATTATAATTTTGCTAAACTTATTTCTCAGTGCATAGTTTATCAATTGAAGTGATTCCACTTGTGATTGGTAGCTTACTAAGGTAAATTAATACTCCCAAAAGGAATTGTTCCAATTTTAAGTGTGCTGGTCACACTGAGTAAAAGTCTGAGCAGGTATCACTATAGGAATAGAAAGTTTTTCTTGATTTTTGAAGTACCAAGTTATCTGTTTTGGTTTGATCATTACCCAAACCATTTCCAAAGTACATATATGATTTCTTTGTGTCATTTGGAAGCTCAAGGAGTCTACTAAGCATATCTGAAGAGAAAAGAGGGCAGGTGTGAAGCAGGTTTTGCAGCACCAACTGATCTTCTGAGTGCATCCAACCATCACTCCCAACAAGGCAATCCAAGCACTGAACCATTGTTAACCATATCTTTAATACCTCTTTCATTGAAATGTCCAAGACTTTTGTGCCAAAGATCTAACTCAGAGATCTTATGTCCTCCATAGGTATACAAGGCATGACCAACATTACCTTGGATCTTCAATGTGAACAATCTTCTTTCTTTCTTCCCTCAAACAATTTGTTTATACCCATTTCTAGGGTCTTCCACAAACACTCCTTCATTAGTGAACCTAAGTTCATAACCTTTTTCAACAATTTGACCTACAGTTAGAGATAAGCTAGTGAGCTGGTGTTCGAAGAAACAACACATAGTGGCTTTATCATCAACAGAAGCAGAATATAAAGGACTAGTAGAAGCATCAAAAGAAGTGATATGGATGCAAACCTTGTTCAAAAGCATGGGTATTGATCAAGGTATACCTATCATACATGGAGATAATATGAGCTCACTGTATCTTGCAGCAAATCCAGTATTTCATGCAAGAACGAAGATTCAGATGGGAGTTTTTTCTACATATTCCTGAAGGAGATCTTTGGAAACATAGTCCTACAAAGTTTCATCTTCATCAAAGCCTATTTGGAGGGTCAAAGAGTACAAAGTCCAGTTTTCAGGATCACCGCAGTTTTCTAGTTTAAGCAAATTGAAGGGTTGAAGGGCCACCACATGGCGAAAGCTGATTGAGCCATGTTGTACGATCAAGATGAGCTCATATTCAAGGGTGGAGATTCACTTATGCTTAAAGCAAGGAGGATCCACGAGTTTTTCCATAAAAGAAGATTTTTTTGACAATCAAAGATCAATAATGCATCTTTTCTCCAAAAATAGTGGCTTATCTTATCCAAACTGATGTCAGCACTGATCCAACGGTCCAGATCATCCCCAGATCCAATGGTGGAGAATGAAGGCGCCTAAATTTCACTCCCTTTACACTAGATTTGATAGAAAGAACAATTCCAAGCCATTGATTTGATTAATCAAATGGTTGTAATCAAAAGTATTGATCCTAGAGTTGAGAGTTGATTTCTCCAAATCCAAGGGCCCAAATTCATTCAAAAAACTATATAAACCCCCCTCCAAACTCCTAGAGCATCATTGTTAGACATCCATAGGGCTCATGCTAGCTTACGGTTTCCTTGAGACGATCACCCTCGGTTGAGCGAGTGAGGATCCAAGGTGGGCTAGTATGAGTATAGTACCTAGTTTCAAATTCAAGTTAGAACTCCAATCTAGGATAGGCTCTTGAAATCAGCATCTCTATCTTAACTCACCCTCGGTGGAGCGTGTGAGTGAGTTAGAGCTGATTTTAATGAGTCTTAGACTTCTTTAGTTAGACGTTACGAGCCTAGACATACATAGGGTCACTGGAGTGGAACTCACCTTCTTACGTGTGACATTCGGTTGAACTGTCATGGTTTGAGGGCCAGAACCACCTTTGATCAGTAGACTACCTAGCTTGACGTACCACGACGATCTTATACATGTATCTTAATTCAAATCCTTTTGATTCATGTCACTTGTCACTTGTCTCTTGTCTCCTCTCTCAGTCTCTTAAGTATTTTTACATGTCTTCTATTTCTTCTATGTGTGAGAAGGCTCCGCAGTATTGCGTTGAACCAGTGAGGATGTTTCTTTGAGCTTGTGAGTAAACTCTATCATCATAATTCACTTGCATGCATATAATCCATACATACCCATACATATTGATTAGTTTCTGAAAGTGTATAAGAAGCTCCAATATTGGACCATTCTTCCTTTCAAAACTAGTTTATGTGTAAGGATTCCATCTATTCACCTCATGCATACATATCATCCAAAGAAGACTATGCATATGGATTAGAATTAGGAAGTGTTTAAGAAGCTCCTTCAATGGACCATTCTTCCTTCCAAATTTGATTCGTGTGTATGGTTCTCTTTCATTCTTATAATTCATGTTCATAAATCTAACTTGCACTCCTACATTCCCATTCCCATAATCATTTCAACATCTCTCTCTTCTCCATACTCAACATTAATTTCACTTTCATGTCCTTAAACCATCCAACATTCATTACCTTCATACACCCTGTGTGTGCCACGACCGGACCCGATCCACCCGGATTGTGATCACCTCCACATTTGAACCCGACGTGAAACGCTTCGTGGCATTTGCTTCTGATCTTGTTGGGAAGTTGTGATCCATATCCTTTGTTTCATATTTTTCATCCTCATCATATCATCATCGTCAGTCTTGAGTGTTGCACTGGATTTCTCACAGTATCGTGCACATCTTCGTCGTGAAGTAAACACATTTGTGAGAGATCTAGAGCATCGTGCATCACTTCCTTATTCACATAAGATGGAGGAAGGATTCAAATCCCTTATTGTTGAGAAACAAGGCCAAAGAATAGTCTCTTCTATGTTGAGAGAGAAGGGAAAATTCAATGGCATCAACATCACAAGCTACTTAGATTTGTTTGAAGAGCAAGCTATGACTTTTGGTCTTCCTGAAGATCTTTTGATATCATTCTTTGAACGAATTGTTGATAGCTCTATCATAAACCATGTCACTCAATATGATACTCTTCCTTGGAGTGATTTTAGAAAGGAGATGCTCAAAGAATTCTATCTTGAAGATTATAGCCAACATAATCGGGATGGATTCTTACGATGGGTCAATTCCTTAAAGCCTAGTAGCTCTATTACTCACTTACAAAATGAGTATATTAGACACTATGAAAAACTTCCTAATGAGGATAAGATAACTTTAGAACCTGATCTTGTGATCAATTTTCTTAAGCTTCTTCATCCTAAAACTCGTAGGGAAGTTGAACGGCGATTAGAAGAGCCGGATAAGCGCTATGGTCTTACTGACAATTGGCAAAAAGTGCGTAAAGTAGTAGAGGCTGTAGCCCATAGACATCAAAGACAATCCATGCTTTATGAGCAAACTAGTCTTCCTCAAGCTAGCCTTCCACAAACTAAGGAGCAAGTTAGAGAACAATCCCATGCTATGCTTTTTGACTCTACTCCTATTTCTCAAATGATGGAGCCTACTCAAGGTTTTAAAGTAGAGCCAAATAAAAGTGTAGTTGAACAATCTCAAGTGGAAATTCTCACTAAGCAAATGGAAAGTCTTATTGCTACACAATCCAATTTGGCCAAGACAATAGATGCTTTACAATCTAATTACACCAAAACTTTCCAAAATCAAATGAGCCCAATGTCTTTTCAAGAGCCTAATCAACATGTTATAGCTACCAATCAAAATTCACAAGTAGCTCCTACTCAAGCATATCAAGTTCCTCCAATGCATAATCCTTCAATGCAAAATCCTCATCCTCATGTGAAAAATCCTCAAATGTATCAAAACATGTATCCTCAAGCTTCACAAATAGCTTTCCAAAATCCTCAAAATCAAAATTTTCAAAATCATCAACCGTATAATATGGAAGCTCCTCTTGCACCTCAAGTACCACATGTTGCTCCCCAAGCTCCTCAAATACATCAATTGCCTTTTCAAAATCCTAATTATCCTGTTTAAGCAATACCTTATCAACAAAATCCTCAATTTCAAAATTTCCTACCACAAGTTAATCAAAATCCTCAAAATCAAAATGCTTTTGTGCGTGGCCCTCTTAGGTGTCCTTGGTGTGATTCGTTAGAGCACTTTTTGAGAGATTGTGAACTATTGAAGGCTGCTAAGGAGCAACGACTAGTAATAGACATAGACAAGAAAATATGTGACTATCGATCTAGGCTACCTTTGCAAGGAAATTATGGTAAGGGAGGAATGAAAAAACATTATGAAAATATAACCATAATGGACGTAGGAACTAGAGGAGTGAAACTAGAAGCTCTTGATGAACAACAAGAAAGGAAGGTGATTTTTCCACAGAGGCTTTAGTAAGAGCACGCGATGAGATTAGGAGAATAACAGCTTGGGAGTCACCGATAGAAGTTCAATCTCTTATTTCTCACATATCCAATGTAGAAGAAAAATGAAAAAGAGATGAAGCTGAGCCTAGTGAAAGAAGAGTGACTCGAAAGCAAACCTCAGAGGGAATAGAAACAATCATAGAGCAAGGAGAAACATCACAATCCAAAGATAAAAAACAAGAATCAGAACCCAATGAACAAAAACAAGAGGAGAAACAAAAAGGGAAGAAGACAAAGCAAAGAAAAACAGAACCAAAGCCTTTAGATAAACAAGAACAATCAAAACAAACTGAAGACCAAACACGAGAACATGAACAAAAACAAGACCCTGAGCAAAAACAAAAGAAACCAAAGAGAAAACCTAAAGCCATCTTGATTTCAGAAATTGAGAGAAAAATAGATCCTATGGAGATTTTAGATGACATTTTGCTTAAGAGTCAAGTGACTATGTCTTTAGAACAAGTTTTCTCTATTGCAAAGCCTGTTTTTAAAGATAACTTTATCGGCCTAATTAAAAGGAAGAGGTTTCCGCTTAATCTAGATATTGAGATGCAAGATTCTCTAGATCAAGATCAAGCTATGAATGAAGCCTTAAACTTTGATGAATCTGATGAAGAGGACTTTGATGATGATGAAGTAAATGTTAATAAAAATTTCTTAGGACCTATTCAACCTGACCATGAAAATCATGAAAACAATCCTGAAAGTCACTTTAAAAGAACATTTTGGTCTAGAGGTACATTAGAGATGCATGTTAAAATAGGAAATGATAAGAACACTATCACTGTAAATGCATTAGTAGATTCCGGCTCCGAAATCAATGTGATTTCAAGAGAAGTTTATGATAAGTTTCGATGGCCCATAGATAAAGATTGTGGATGGCGTATGAGAACTACAAATAATGGTGTAGGTACCCTGTATGGAGCATGTGCTAGTGTGCCCATATCCATAGGAGGAATCACAGAAGAGTTTCACTTTTTTATTCAAGATAATTGCTCCTATGAAGTTCTCTTAGGTCAACCCTTTATTTGTGAGAGTCGTATGGAAACTAAAGCCATGGATGATGGGTCTACCTATGCTAGATTCAAGTCTAAGGATGGAATGCAATCACTTCAAGTCATGACAGTAGGAGTGAATCATCCTAGGAATCGATTGTCAATTAGAAAGAAACCTATTGTTACTCAGGGTCATGAGCATGCTTGTAGTGATTGTGCACCTCGATTCATGTTTGGAGCTACATATGATCAAAATTTCAGATAGAATCCATTGTTGAGCGGGACAACAGTGGATATTGGTTTGACATCTCGCAGCCAACCAACCTATATAATAGTTTGTCACTTTCTTCATAAGAGTCAATTGTCCAAGTCTTTTATCCAAAAAACCCAAAAAAATTATAAAAACAACAAAATCATGGAACATGATGAGAACATTGAGCATGTGATTGAAACATCTCATTGTTTCTCTACTCTTGAGGAGTTAGAGTTATGTCTTCAACAAAATTCTAATTCCCATATTATTCTTCTTTCTTCCCTTGATGAGTATGCTCTAATCCAAGAGTATGCTCTCAATGTTGACAAGTGCTCAAAATTCAACCAAACACATGATGCCTTAGTTGAAACAAAGTACAAAACTGTAGACAAAAAAATTAAACCCATAGCTCAACCATTACCTCAAGGAAGTAATGAAAAAATTAGTGATGTGAAAAATGATCCAATTCTTCGGGATAAGAAAAACATAGGACATACATTCACGGATGAGACAATCAAACATGTGAAAATTGGTAGAGATGATGACTTTCTTTTGCCAGCAGAGAGAGATAAATTTGAGGGAGTCATACGTAGCCATGGAAAAGCCTTTACTATGTATCCTCATGAGATTGGTTGTGTAGATCCTAAGCTAGTTGCACCCATGATAATCTTTACTATTCCACATATTCCATGGAATCTTCGTCCTATACCAGTTCCAAAGGCTCACTTACCTGAGCTAATGAAACTACTTAAGGAGAAGATAAACATGAGAATTTTAGAGCCATCTTTTGCACCTTACTCAAATCGATGGTTCACTGTGCCTAAAAAGAATGGGAAACTACGTTTTATTCAAGATCTCCAACCCGTCAATAAAGTCACCATAAGGAATGTAGGAACAGGACCCATTGTAGATGAGTTTGCTGAATCATTTTCAGGACATTCTATCTATTCAATGGATGATTTATATTCTGGATATGACCAATTCCAATTAGCAATTGATATTCGCGACATAACCACAATGAAAACTCCTTTAGGCTTAGTGCAAATGTGTACTTTACCTCAAGGAGCGACTAATTCTGTGGCTCATATGATGAGTGCTATGAATATGGTCTTACATGATTTTATCCCTCATATAACTATGCCATTCATTGATGACATTCCAATTAAAGGGAGTGAGGAACGTGTAAAGGACATCACTTTAGATTCATCTGGATGTCGTAAATTTGTTCTTGACCATATCTCTGATTGTGAAAGAATATTTCAACGATTTGAAGAGGTAGGTCTCACATTTTCCATAGAAAAATCTGTTTTTGGTGTCAACGAGGTTCTTATTGTTGGACATTTATGTGGCCATTATGGTCGAAAACCATACCCACAAAAAGTTGATGCCATTAGCAACATTTCTGAAACATGTAACAATGTGAGTGAGGTACGTAGATTTCTTGGTGCTTGCATCTTTTATGTTATTTTGGATCCCACACTTTGCTCATGTTGCTGATTGTCTCTATGACTTGTTGAGGAAGAAACAAAAATTTATTTGGACTGACAAACACACTCAATCTATGCGTAAATTGAAGAAATTATTGCTTGAAGCTCCCATCCTTAAGCGTGTAGACTATTCTGCTAACAAACCTATTATATTGACTGTTGATACTAGTCCTATTGGTATAGGTTGGGTCATAAGTCAAGACGATAGTGAAGGGAATAGATATGCAATTAGGTTTGGTGCCAAAATTCTACATGAAACACAACGAAAATATCCACAGATAAAACGAGAACTATGGGGTATGGTAACAGCTTTGAAAACAGGCAAAGAATATTTCATTGGTGCAAATGTCAAAGTTGAGACTGATTGTTTGCCTCTCATTGGAATGATAGCCAATTGTTCATCTCCTGATATAGCCATGCTTAGATGGATCTCATATATTAAGTTCATAAATCCTGAGTTAGTTCATATTTTAGGTAAGTCAAACTCAGTTGCTGATATGTTATCGAGAGCTAGATTTGATGATGATCTTGAAAGTGATCTAATAAAGAATGTGAACTTAATTGACTATGTTCCGCATATATATGAGTATGAGCAATTTCATGAGTCTGAGTACGAAAATGAATGGAGAGACATAGGAAAGTATCTGAGTACACTACAACCATTACCTAACTGGACTACGAATAGATTCCGTAACATTAGGAAACGAGCTTATAACTTTTTCCTATGTAATGGTTATCTTTGGAGACATGCTAAGGGTAAGGTTAAGAATCCACAACGAGTCCTAGGAAAATGAGGTCTTCAATTGCAAGTAATGAAGGAAATGCATGAGACATTATGGGCCGGTCATAAAGGATTTTTTGAAACATATGAAAAAATTAGAAGTACCTATTATTGGCCTAGGATGTATGTTGACATTAGTAGCTATGTTTCTACATGTTCTACTTGTCAACTTCATTCATCAGTCAAACATAGAGATCCGTTGCATCCTACTTATCCACCTTGTATTCACTACAAGTGGGTAGTAGATCTTGTAACTATGCCTAAAGGTATTGACAAAATGCGTTACATTGTACTTGCAAGAGAAGATTTAACTAATCATGTAGAGGGACGTGCACTACGATCTAAGACCACTTACAATGTTTGCAAATTCTTGCTTGAAGATGTCATAAGTCGCTTTGGGTACATAGAGAAAGTAGTTGCCGATCGTGGAGAGTTAAATGCGAGAGAAGCTAAAGAGTTCTTTGAGCGTCACTGTATTCGTTTGTCTCTCACTACTGCATATAATCCAGAGGCCAATGGTAAAATAGAGAGAGGGCATCCACCTATTGTGAAAGCCATATCTAAAGCATGTAACGGTGACATCAAACAATGGCCTAGATTCTTACCTTTTGCACTTTGGGCACATAGAATGACTAAATTGGTCTAAAAACATGTCTACTGATGATTTTTTGAGTTTGCGCATTAAACAATTAGAACAAGTTAAATTAAGACTTGATGATGCCGTTGAAAAATTAAGAGAATCTAGAATGAAGAACAAGCATTATTTTGATAAAACTCATCGATTGCGTCCCAAGCCAATTGAAGTAGGAGATTGGGTGCTCATTTATGATAGTACATTTGACTCTCAATATGATGCACGCAAAAAGCTCACTCAACGGTGGTTTGGTCCATACATTGTATCAAAAGTCAACAACAATGGTACGTATGCTCTTTGTGAATTAAATGGTGTTGCACTAAAAACTTTGATTGCAGGTAAAAGGATAAAGCTATTCAAGAAACGTGATAATGACGAGTACATTTTGGATGAGGACATTGAAGAAGATGACAACAATGAGGCCGATTCATAAACAGGAGTATCCATGCTATTAAAAAAAAAAAAAGGAAGAAAAAAAGTATATTTAAAAATATCATTTCAAGTTCATGTTGCTTTGTTTTTTTTTCAAGTTCATTCTATTTTTTTCCATTCTTGTTTCATGCATGTTTGTTTTCAGTCTTTGCATTGCATTGCATATCCACATCACTTGAGTCAAAAAAAAAAAAAAAAAGGCAAATGATGATTTCTCTACTTGTGTAAAATTGTATCTTAAGTAGTAACTTATCTACTAAGAAATTGATTATAATCTAGGATTGTGGAAAGATAGGGCATGTAGATTTGGAGGTTTATTCTGGTGACATGACTTTCATATATAAACATGCATATGTATCCTGTATCGAAAGCATAATTGTTGAAATCCTAGCTCCTACTATTGCATGTTTCTACATCCTTAGTCCATCTCACAGCACTTGTATCGGAGTTTAAACGACTGTTCCCCGTCATAAAAAATGGTTGTACCTTGTATCGGGGTTTAATTTTTCCCCATCATCAAAAAAAAGAAAACTACATGTTACCAGGAAGTTTACACTTTCTTCCACCCCAAAAAAGTGATCGTAACCATAAAGTTGCCGAATCATCATCATCATCATCAAACAAAAAAAAAAAAAAGCAAGCCAAAGGAGGATAAGGAGGCATAGTAGAATAAATCACGGGCTATATAGGCAGATTTATGCATTAGTGGAGTTTAGTTAGATTTCCTTGCATGTTATTAGAGAAAGAGCATATTCATATTTATGTAGGAAAGGAGTTGATCTAAAATAAGCTAAAGATGAAATATGTCTCTTGAAAATCCTAAATCTTTGTTTATAATCATATTTAAGCTAGATTGCTTTATGAAAAAGGTACAAAATTTTCTTCAAGATGAGAGGAACTGATGCTTAAAACGACTCAATACATCCATTTTCACTTCATATTGATGCTTGTTTTTTTTCTTTCTTGTTGTCAATGTTGCTTGTTCATTTGCATATATGTTGCCTAGTTGTTCATCCATATTCATGTTGCCTGTTTCAATTCTTTCTTTCATGCAAATTTTGCTTCATGTCACGTTACCTACTTATTCATGCATATAATCAATTTTCCTTCCATGTTTCTTATGTTGCCTATAAAAGAATTTGATGCCTGGAACATTTTGTTTTTCACAGATGCTAGAGTGGCGCTTCCAGAGGAATCGCAGGTTTAGTGGGGGCGAATGTCGTCGAGATTTTCTCTCCTCTCTCACTTGTGAAGGCCTACAAAAAAAACATATTTGGTGAAGGTAGCTGGAATTCCCCGAGAAGTCCAGGATGCATCAAGGATGTCAAAGGAAGCTCACATACAAAGTTTCAAAGAAATCAAGAAAGTCCATGGTAGCGGTCAAAGCTGGTCAAAGTTGGGAAATTAGGGCAAAAATTTTATTGTCACCAAATTAGATGAAAATTCTTATACTTGTAAAGATTGTCAAAGGCAGTCTATAGCCCAAATTTCAGCAGAAAATGGATTTCGTAGCACATTGATATGCTATGTTCATTTTGTAGAAATGTAATTTTTCTAGTTTGACCCTACAAATTCTTGTATAGAAATTTATGTTAGCCATATGGTTTGGCATGTATAAAGATCATATGTGGCTACATATTTGTACAAAATTTCAAGGCTATCAGAGCTTCCTAGACACCTTAATGCCACCTTGCAAGTTTCCAAATGTAGTCAAACTTGTACAAGGGAGATTCAGATGGGAGTTTTTTCTGCATATTCCTGAAGGAGATCTTTGGAAACATAGTCCTACAAAGTTTCATCTTCATCAAAGCCTATTTGGAGGGTCAAAGAGTACAAAGTCTAGTTTTCAGGATCACCGCAGTTTTCTAGTTTAAGCAAATTGAAGGGTTGAAGGGCCACCACATGGCGAAAGCTGATTGAGCCATGTTGTACGATCAAGATGAGCTCATATTCAAGGGTGGAGATTCACTTATGCTTAAAGCAAGGAGGATCCACGAGTTTTTCCATAAAAGAAGATTTTTTTGACAATCAAAGATCAATAATGCATCTTTTCTCCAAAAATAGTGGCTTATCTTATCCAAACTGATGTCACCACTGATGCCACGGTCCAGATCATCCCCAGATCCAATGGTCGAGAATGAAGGCGCCTAAATTTCACTCCTTTACACTAGATTTGATAGAAAGAACAATTCCAAGCCATTGATTTGATTAATCAAATGGTTGTAATCAAAAGTATTGATCCTAGAGTTGAGAGTTGATTTCTCTAAATCCAAGGGCCCAAATTCATTCAAAAAACTATATAAACCCCCCTCCAAACTCCTAGAGCATCATTGTTAGGCATCCATAGGGCTCATGCTAGCTTACGGTTTCCTTGAGACAATCACCCTCGGTTGAGCGAGTGAGGATCCAAGGTGGGCTAGTATGAGTATAGTACCTAGTTTCAAATTTAAGTTAGAACTCCAATCTTGGATAGGCTCTTGAAATCAACATCTCTATCTTAACTCACCCTTGGTGGAGCGTGTGAGTGAGTTAGAGCTGATTTTAATGAGTCTTAGACTTCTTTAGTTAGACGTTACGAGCCTAGACATACATAGGGTCACTGGAGTGGAACTCACCTTCTTACGTGTGACATTCGGTTGAACTGTCATGGTTTGAGGGTCGGAACCACCTTTGATCAGTAGACTGCCTAGCTTGACGTACCACGACGATCTTATACATGTATCTTAATTCAAATCCTTTTAATTCATGTCACTTGTCACTTGTCTCTTGTCTCCTCTCTCAGTCTCTTAAGTATTTTTACATGTCTTCTATTTCTTCTATGTGTGAGAAGGCTCCGCAGTATTGCGTTGAACCAGTGAGGATGTTTCTTTGAGCTTGTGAGTAAACTCTATCATCATAATTCACTTGCATGCATATAATCCATACATACCCATACATATTGATTAGTTTC
>CM035425.1:94604216-94609216 GCA_020310875.1 Ceratopteris richardii | reverse complement strand
ACTTCCTTTGCAGCTTCTACCATTCCCTTATACTCAGCTTCTGTGGATGATAAAGCAACTGTATGTTGCTTTCTTGAACACCAAGAAACTAGCTTATCTCCAACATAACAGAGATACCCATGAGTAGACCTTCTATCATCTGAGTCACCTGCCCAATCTGCATCACTAAACACTTTGATTCTTGTGTCAGAAGTGAAACCATAATACAAACCTTCACTTAGGGTTCCTTTGATATATCTGAGTACCCTTTGGGCTGCAATCCAATGAGTCTTCTTTGGACAATGCATGAATTGTGACAACACACCTACTGCATATGATAAATCTGGCCTTGTCAAGGTAGCATAGATTAAACTACCTTTTAAACTCTGATATTTCTTCATGTCATTGAATTCTTCACCTCCATACCTGCTTAATTTATGATTTACCTCCAATGGTGTAGTTGAGGTCTTGCAATCTTCCATGTTAAACTTGACTAAAAGATTCTTCAAATATCTCTCTTGTGAAACATATACTCTATGTTGAGTATACACAATCTGCATTCCTAGAAAATAAGATAAGTTTCCCAAATCACTTATCTTAAACTCCTTCTCTATTTGTCTTTTGAGTTCATTGATTCCTTGAACATCTGTTCCTGTAACAATAATATCATCAACATAAATGCACATGTAAATGTATCCATGTTCACTTGCCTTCACTAGCAAGCTACTATCTGCCTTTGATGCTTGAAATCCACATTCATTCAAGAACTTGACCAATCTGTAATTCCAAGCTCTTGGAGCTTGCTTCAACCCATATAAGGCTCTCTTGAGCTTACACACATAATCTGATCCAATGGATTCCATGAAGCCTTCTGGTTGTTCCATGTATACTTCATCTGCAATGTATCCATTTAAAAATGCATTTTTCACATCCAATTGTGATAATTTCCATCCCTTACAAGCAGCAATAGCAATCAATGTCCTAATTGTAGACATTTTAGCAACAGGACTAAAGGTTTCATCATAATCTACCCCATAAGTTTGGGCATAACCTTTGACCACAAGTCTAGCCTTGTATCTAGACACCTTACCATCTGCAAACCTCTTTGTTTTATATACCCACTTACATCCAATGACTTTCTGATTCTTTGGTCTTGGTACTAATTCCCAAGTTTCATTTTCAAGTAGAGCATCATACTCTTCCTGCATTGCCTTCTCCCAATTCTGTTTACCTTTGGCTTCTTCATAAGTGGTTGGATCTTCTTCTGTCTTCACAATGTAGGCATAATCTTTTGTTGTTAGGAAAGATGTATCATAACTATACCTTATAGGTTCTTTCCTTTCCCTTGTAGATCTTCTGATTTCTGCACTTCTCGAAGTTTCAGCCTCATTTGATTCTAGATCAAATCTTGGCCCTTCTTCTACATGATCCTGCACTCTACTTCTAGAGTCAACTTCATCAACAATTTCTTCACACACTTTTACTTTTGCCTTTCCTTTCCTTTGTATTTCTTCAACACCTGTAAAATCATTTGGTGACCCTACATACCATGTATTTTGCTCATCAAATGTCACATCTTTGGTAACAAGGAATTGCTTTGTGGATGGATTCCACAACCTGTAACCCATCTGTCTATCATCATATCCAATAAACACATACTTCTCTGCTTTTGGTTCTAGCTTATGTCTTAATTGTGAAGGAACGTAAGCATATGCAATACATCAAAATACCTTACAATGATCAAGGGTAGGTTTCTTACCCCACCATGCTTCATAAGGGGTTCCTCCATCCAAAGCTTTGCAAGGCAACCTATTCACAAGGTATGTTGCAGTGTTAATGGCTTCTGCCCATAAGTAATTTGGACAATTCTTTTCCTTCATCATGGCTCTTGCAAACTCTACAAGAGTCCTATTCCTCCTTTCTGCTACTCCATTCTGTTGAGGGGAGTACCTGCAAGTTACTTCTCTTTTGATACCTGCATTCCACAAATAATCATCAAACTCTTTAGAGAAATACTCTCCCCCTCCATCTGATCTTAACCTCTTAAGCTTTTGCCCTGTGATCCTTTCTGCATAGGCATGGAAATGTTTGAATGTCTTGAAAACTTCTTATTTATCCTTGATTACATACAAAGTAATCCACCTGGTTGCATCATCAACAAACAACACATAATATCTGGATCCATTTATGCTATAGTCCCTTGAGGGACCCCATACATCTGTATGAACCAATTCAAGCATATTTGAATGCTTGTACCCTGATTTGTTATAAGAACTCTTATGTGCTTTACCTAATTGACAAGCTTCACACTTGTACACCATATGTTGCCCTTCAATATTTGGCAATCCAAGCACCACCTGATTCTTCGACATTTCTTTTATAGCTCTCTCATTGAAATGACCTAGCCTTTTATGCCATAGGTCTAATTCAGATACCTTTTGACTTCCATAGGTAAATAATGCATGTCCCACATTACCTTGGACTTTGAGAGTGAACAATCTTCCTTCCTTTTTACCTGCAATTATGTTTCTATATCCCTGATTTGGATCTTGTACATAAACACCATCATTTGTGAATCTTACCTCATATCCTTTCTCCACAATTTGCCCTACACTTATCAAATTTTTAGGAATAGTAGGAACATAAAGTACCTTGCTCAGAAGTGTACTTCCACTCTTTGTCTTCACTGATCCAATGCTCTCCACTTTATGTTTGGTATTGTCACCTGTTTGAACTGTATGTCCATTCACCCTTGCTTCCATATCAGTCATCAAGGATAGATTCCCACTCAGATGGTTGCTACACCCTGAGTCAATATAAAACACTCTTTGATCTTCTCCCATTGATTCATGAGTTGCATTCAAGATAAGAGTCATATCATCTTTTTGATCTGATGCATAATTGTAATAATTGTTGTTGTAGGACTGAGATTGGAAGTTTCTTCCACCTCCTCTACCATATGATGTCCTACCACCTCTTCCTCTGAAATTGCCTCTTTGGTTTCTGCCTCCTCTACCTCTTTGATTATAATTCTGATTATTACTTCCACCATTTTGATTGTTATACCAACAATCATTTGCCAAATGATTTGTTCTGCCACAAATCCAACAAGCTTTAGCATTATCTTTGTTCTTACCTCCTCTTCCTTTACCTCTGAAATTCATCTTTCCCTTTGTGAAGTTAGCTTGATTTGAATTCCCTTCATCATCATTTGATTGCTTTCCCTTGCCATTCGTTTTCTTGTCCTTGGAGTACATAGCTTGACTTGTACTTCTATCATTGTCTCCTTTAAGATCCTGCTCAAAGGTTAGCATGTGACCTAGTAATTGATTAAGATCAGGAGTAAAGTGATCAAGTGACAACTCTATGGACAATCTGAAAGGCTTCCACTTCTCATCTCCTCTCAGACCTGTAAGTATTTGTCTTACCAACTTTTCCTCTTCAATGTCTTCATCCACTGCTCCCAAGCTATCTGCAATATCCTTCATCCTTGCCACATAATCTGAAACTGATTGTGAGCTCTTCTTCTTGAAGGTTGTGAACTCAGCCCATAGTGATGACTTCCTTGACTTAGTTGTATTTTGGAAATGCTCTTCCAAGGCATTCCAAACATCTGTAGCACTTTCCAAACCTCTGATGTGAGGTAGAAGATAATCATTTACAGCCATGTAGATGATACTCCTTGCTTGAGCATCCTTTCTCATCCATGTCTTCAACATTGCAAGCTCTTCCCTAGTAGGAATACTAGGATCTGCAAATTCAGGTTTTTCTTCATCTCCTGTAATAAATGCTATCAAATCTTTACTCATGAGGTGTGCCTCCATCCTCATGGACCAAGCTGGATAGTTCTCTCTATCTAGCTTATCAATCTGCAAGCTTTCTCCCATCCTTGACCTTCTGTATCTGCAATTACTATGACTTATGAGGATAAAGTGTACCTTTGATATAAGCTTTGTCCTTCTTGATTCTTTCGAACTCGTGCTCTGAACTTCTGCAAGTTATCTTCAATAATTTGTCCTTGTCCTCCTTTGATTTGGAAGATCTCCAATATCTGCACCAGTCAGAACTTCGATTGTCTTTTCTTCTCTTGTATTTCACCTTGAGCTCTGATACCACTGTTGGAGACCTCTTAATCTCCAAAGGTTTGATCTATACTAACTTAAGAACACTTCTATGTCAGTTATAAACCAAACTTTACACAAACAATGTTCTTCTTTACCAAAACTTCAAGCAACACTTCTCTGAGTGAAGAAGTGTCTACTTCAGAAAGTCTGCTTCAAGAATCCACTTCATTACCTGCATAAAGTTTCAAATTTCTTCAAGCAAATGATGCACAAGTATTCGCAATACCTTTGCACAGACATGTCAATCATTAGTTCTCAAAACTAATCACCAAAAGTCTAATTTGATCATTAAGATCAAAGACATGTCAGAAAATGTCTCTCAGAAGTTGCGCCTTCGACATAGTCAACTTCTTAAGTTGATTTCTCCCAATCTAAAACCCGTTTTGCTAAATGCTTTTAGCCATAGCTTCCTTATCTTCTAACTTAAATTTTAAGGGCTCACTCATCAAAATCTTTACAGTATACACTCAGATCTGATCAAAATAGTGAGACGGAAAAGTGCGCTACTCTCCGACTTCAGTTCCCAAAGTTCACATATGAATGTTCCTATTGATCATTCTCACAGTAGCAAAGGAATTAGATTCTGAAACTCTAGACATAGCTTCATTAGCTTCTCAATTAGATGTGTACAAAAGGATTTCTGATCCACGTGATCAGACAGAGAGCACTCAGAGAAAAACCCGTCGCTACTTTCTGGGAAAAAACTCTCTACACATCTTTCTGAAGTTTGTCATCTACAAATGACTCTCTTTCATATTTCTTGTCCTCATTAACTTATATATACATGACTTTTGACTCATCCCGCGTCTATGACATTTCTACTAATCATCCTAAAGGCTTAGCTATACTCAGCTTACAAGATTCTTCACTTATATGTACATATGTGTACAAGACATC
>CM035425.1:94589216-94591716 GCA_020310875.1 Ceratopteris richardii | reverse complement strand
AAGTTACAATACAAGAGGAAGAGGTGGCAGAAATCAAAGAGGAAATTTCATAGGCAGAGGTGGTAGGAGTTACTTTGGAAGAAATGCAGGTAGAGGATTCCAAAGTCAACAAAATAACAATACCTACTACAATTACGCTTCAGAACAGAAGGAAGATTCAACATTGATATTGAATGCTACTTGTGAAAGTCAGAGTGAAGATCAAAGAGTCTTCTACATTGACTCAGGGTGTAGCAATCACCTGAGTGGAAACATATCATTGATGACTGATTTGGAGAATAAAGTTTCTAATCATGTTGTTCAAACAGGTGACAACACAAAGCATAAAGTGCAGTCGATTGGATCAGTGAAAGCCAAAGACGGCAGTACCTTATTGGGTAAGGTTCTGTATGTTCCTACAATTCCTAAGAATTTGATAAGTGTAGGACAAATTGTTGAAAAAGGATATGAAGTAAGATTCACTAATGAAGGAGTATACGTGGAAGATCCCAGTCAAGGGTATAAACAGATTGTTTCAGGAAAGAAAGAAGGAAGACTGTTTACACTGAAGATTCAAGGTAACATTGGTCAGGCCATGTTTACACATGAAGGACAGAAAATTTCTGAGTTAGATCTTTGGCACAAAAGGCTTGGACATTTCAATGAAAGAGGTATTAAAGATATGGTTAACAATGGTTCAGTGCTTGGATTGCCTAATGTTACAGGACAACATATGACATACAAATGTGAGGCATGTCAATTTGGTAAGGCTCATAAAAATTCTTATTCCAAGCATGGTTTTATGCACTCAGAGAAGCTTGAGTTGGTACACACAGATGTGTGGGGACCATCAAAGGATTTCAGTATAAATGGATCAAGATATTATGTGATTTATGTTGATGATGCTACCAGATGGATCACTATCTATGTGATCAAGGATAAGTCAGAAGTATTCAATACATTCAAACATTATCATGCATATGCAGAAAGAACTACAGGTCATAGACTGAAGAGACTAAGATCAGATGGAGGGGGAGAGTATTTCTCCAACGAATTCAGTGACTACTTATGGAATGCAGGTATAAAAAGGGAAGTTACTTGCAGGTACTCTCCTCAACAAAATGGTGTAGCAGAAAGAAGGAACAGGACTATTGTTGAGTTTGCAAGGTCCATGATGAATGAGAAAAATTGCCCTAATTATTTGTGGGCTGAAGCTGTAAACACAGCTACTTATTTGGTCAATAGGTTACCATGTAAAGCCCTGCAAGGTATGACACCATATGAAGCTTGGTGGGGTAAAAGACCTACCCTAGATCATTGCAGAGTATTTGGATGTGTGGCATATGCATATGTGCCATCACAATTAAGACACAAATTGGAGCCAAAAGCTGAAAAATATGTTTTCATTGGTTATGATGACAGACAGATGGGATACAGGTTGTGGAATCCATCCACAAAACATTTTCTGGTATCGAAAGATGTTACGTTTGATGAGCAAAGTTCTTGGTATGCAGGAACAGTTAATGTCAATACAGGTGATGAAGAAGAAGTAAGTCAGAAGAAAGGTAAATCAAAGGTTCAAATAATTGATGAAGAAGAAAATTATGAAGTGCAGGAAGAAGTTGAAGAAAGGCCAAGATTTGATCCTGAGTGTGAAGAACCAGAAACCTCAAGGACTGGAGAACTCAGAAGGTCATCAAGAAATAGATGGCAACCTACAAGGTACAGTTATGATACTTCATTTTTGGCTACGAAAGATTATGCTTACATAGTGAAAGCAGATGAAGACCCTTCTACATATGAAGAGGCAAAAGGTAAGGAAAAATGGGAAAAAGCTATGCAAGAAGAACATGATGCATTGGTGGAAAATCAAACATGGGATTTAGTTCCTAAACCAAATAGCCAGAAGATTATTGGATGCAAGTGGGTCTACAAGACCAAAAGATTTGCAGATGGAAGTGTGTCTAGATATAAAGCTAGACTTGTTGTCAAAGGGTTTGCTCAAACTTATGGAGTTGATTATGATGAGACTTATAGTCCAGTGGCAAAGATGACAACTATCAGAACGCTCATAGCTGTTGCTGCGAGCAAAGGTTGGAAGTTATGTCAGTTAGATGTGAAAAATGCTTTTCTGAATGGTTATATTTCAGATGATGTGTTCATGGAGCAACCTCAAGGGTTCAGAGATAAAAGATATCCAGATCATGTGTGTAAGCTCAAGAGAGCTTTGTATGGCTTGAAGCAAGCGCCAAGAGCGTGGAATTATAGACTTGTAAAGTTCTTGAAAGAACTTGGTTTTCAGGTGTCTGAAGCAGATAGTAGTCTGCTTATAAAAGCAAGTGATAATGGTTTCATATACATGTGCATATATGTTGATGATATAATTCTTACAGGAACAGATGAGTCAGGTATACAAAGACTCAAGAAGCAAATGGAAAAGGAGTTCAAGATAAGTGACTTGGGAGACTTGTCATACTTCTTGGGTATGGAGATCACATATACTCAGCATGGAGTATTCGTG
>CM035425.1:94576716-94581716 GCA_020310875.1 Ceratopteris richardii | reverse complement strand
ATAGAAGTGTTCTTAAGTCAGTATAGATCAAACCTTTGGAGATTAAGAGGTCTCCAAAAGTGGTATCAGAGCTGAAGGTGTAATACAAGAGAAGAAAAGACAATTGAAGTTTCGATTGGTGCAGATATTGGAGATCTTCCAAATCAAAGGAGGACAAGGACAAAATTATTGAAGATAACCTGCAGAAGTTCAAAGCACGAGTTCGAAAAGAATCAAGAAGGACAAAGCTCATATCAAAGGTACACTTTATTCTCACAAACCATAGTAATTGCAGATACAGAAGATCAAGGATGGGAGAAAGCTTGCAGATTGATAAGCTAGATAGGGAGAACTATCCAGCTTGGTCCATGAGGATGGAAGCACACCTCATGAGTAAAGATTTGATGGCATTCATTACAGGAGATGAAGAAAAACCTGAATTTGCAGATCCTAGTATTCCAACTAGGGAAGAACTTGCAAATTTGAAGACTTGGATGAGAAAGGATGCTCAAGCAAGGAGTATCATTTACATGGCTGTAAATGATTATCTTTTACCTCACATTAGAGGATTGGAAAGTGCAACAGATTTTTGGAATGCCTTGGAAGAGCATTTCCAAAATACAACCAAGTCAAGGAAGTCCTCACTATGGGCTGAGTTCACAACCTTCAAGAAGAAGAGCTCACAATCAATTTCTGATTATGTGGCAAGGATGAAGGATATTGCAGATAGCTTGGGAGCAGTGGATGAAGACATTGAAGAGGAAAAGTTGGTAAGACAAATACTTACAGGTCTGAGAGGAGATGAGAAGTGGAAGCCTTTCATATTGTCCATAGAGTTGTCACTTGATCACTTTACTCCTGATCTTAATCAATTGCTAGGACACATGCTAACTTTTGAGCAGGACATTAAAGGAGACAATGATAGAAGTGCAAGTCAAGCTATGTACTCCAAGGACAAGAAAAAGAATGGCAAGGGAAAGCAATCGACTGATGATGAAGGGACTTCAAGTCAAGCTAACTTCACAAAAGGGAAGATGAATTTCAGAGGTAAAGGAAGAGGAGGTAAGAACAAAGATAATGCTAAAGCTTGTTGGATTTGTGGCAGAACTAATCATTTGGCAAATGATTGTTGGTATAACAATCAAAATGGTGGAAGCAATAATCAAAATTTTAATCAAAGAGGTAGAGGAGGCAGAAACCAAAAAGGTAACTTCAGAGGAAGAGGTGGTAGGACATCATATGGTAGAGGAGGTGGAAGAAACTTCCAATCTCAGTCCTACAACAACAATTATTATAATTATGCATCAGATCAGAAGGATGATATGACTCTTATCTTGAATGCAACTCATGAATCAATGGGAGAAGATCAAAGAGTTTTTTATATTGATTCAGGATGTAGTAACCATCTGAGTGGGAATCTATCCTTGATGACTGATATGGAAGCAAAGGTGAATGGACATACATTTCAAACAGGTGACAATACCAAACATAAAGTGGAGAGCATTGGATCAGTGAAGACAAAGAGTGGAAGTACACTTTTGAGCAAGGTACTTTATGTTCCTACTATTCCTAAAAATTTGATAAGTGTAGGGCAAATTGTGGAGAAAGGATATGAGGTAAGATTCACAAATGATGGTGTTTATGTGCAAGATCCAAATCAGGGATATAGAAACATAATTGCAGGAAAAAAGGAAGGAAGATTGTTCACACTCAAAGTTCAAGGTAATGTGGGACATGCATTGTTTACTTATGGAAGTCAAAAGGTGTCTGAATTAGACCTATGGCATAAAAGGCTAGGTCATTTCAATGAGAGAGCTATAAAGGAAATGACAAAGAATTAGGTGGTGCTTGGTTTGTCAAATATTGAAGGGCAACATATGGTGTACAAGTGTGAAGCTTGTCAATTAGGTAAAGCACATAAAGGTTCTTACAACAAATCAGGGTATAAGTATTCAAATATGCTTGAATTGGTTCATACAGATGTATGGGGTCCCTCAAGGGACTATAGCATAAATGGATCCAGATATTATGTGTTGTTTGTTGATGATGCAACCAGATGGATTACTTTGTATGTAATCAAGGATAAATCAGAAGTTTTCAAGACATTCAAACATTTTCATGCCTATGCAGAAAGGATCACAGGGCAAAAGCTTAAGAGGTTAAGGTCAGATGGAGGGGGAGAGTATTTCTCTAAAGAGTTTGATGACTATTTGTGGAATGCAGGTATAAAAAGAGAAGTAACTTGCAGGTACTCTCCTCAACAGAATGGAGTAGCAGAAAGGAGAAATAGGACTCTTGTAGAATTTGCAAGAGCCATGATGAAGGAAAAGAATTGTCCAAATTACTTATGGGCAGAAGCCATTAACACTGCAACATATCTTGTGAATAGGTTACCTTGTAAAGCTTTGAATGGACGAACCCCTTATGAAGCATGGTGGGGTAAGAAACCTACTCTTGATCATTGTAAAGTTTTTGGATGTGTAGCATATGCTTATGTTCCTTCACAATTAAGACATAAGCTAGAACCCAAGGCAGAAAAGTATGTGTTCATTGGTTATGATGATAGACAGATGGGTTACAGGTTGTGGAGTCCATCCACAAAGCAATTTCTTGTTACCAAAGATGTGACATTTGATGAGCAAAATACATGGTATACAAGATCAACAAATGATTATGCAGGTGTTGAAGAGACACAAAGGAAAGGAAAGGCAAAAGTAAAAGTGTATGAAGAAAGTATTGATGATGTTGACTCTAAAAGTAGATTGCAGGATCATGTAGAAGAAGGGCCAAGATTTGATCCAGAATCAAATGAGGCTGAAACTTCGAGAAGTGCAGAAATCAGAAGATCTACAAGGGAAAGGAAAGAACCTATAAGGTATAGTTATGATACATCTTTTCTAACAACAAAAGATTATGCTTACATTGTGAAGACAGAAGAAGATCCAACCACTTATGAAGAAGCCAAAGGTAAACAGAATTGGGAGAAGGCAATGCAGGAAGAGTATGATGCTCTACTTGAAAATGAAACTTGGGAATTAGTACCAAGACCAAAGAATCAGAAGGTCATTGGATGTAAGTGGGTATATAAAACAAAAAGGTTTGCAGATGGTAAGGTGTCTAGATACAAGGCTAGACTTGTGGTCAAAGGTTATGCCCAAACTTATGGGGTAGATTATGATGAAACCTTTAGTCCTGTTGCTGAAATGTCTACAATTAGAACATTGATTGCTATTGCTGCTTGTAAGGGATGGAAATTATCACAATTGGATGTGAAAAATGCATTTCTAAATGGATACATTGCAGATGAAGTATACATGGAGCAACCAGAAGGTTTTATGAATTCAATTGGATCAGATTATGTGTGTAAGCTCAAGAGAGCTTTGTATGGGTTGAAGCAGGCCCAAGAGCTTGGAATTACAGGCTTGTCAAGTTCTTGAATGAATGTGGATTTCAAGCATCAAAGGCAGATAGTAGCTTGCTAGTGAAGGCAAGTGAAAATGGATATATTTACATGTGCATTTATGTTGATGATATTATTGTCACAGGAACAGATGCTCAAGGAATCAATGAACTCAAAAGGCAAATAGAGAAGGAGTTTAAGATAAGTGATTTGGGAAATTTATCTTATTTCCTAGGAATGCAGATTGTGTATACTCAACATGGAGTATATGTTTCACAAGAGAGGTATTTGAAAAATCTTCTAGTCAAGTTTAACATGGAAGATTGCAAGACTTCAACTACACCATTGGAGGTAAATCATAAATTAAGCAGGTATGGAGGTGAAGAATTTAATCATATGAAGAAATATCAGAGTTTGGTAGGTAGTTTAATCTATGCTACCTTGACAAGGCCAGATTTATCATATGCAGTAGGTGTGTTGTCACAATTTATGCATTGTCCAAAGAAGACTCATTGGATTGCAGCCCAAAGGGTACTCAGATATATCAAAGGAACCCTAAGTGAAGGTTTGTACTATGGTTTCACTTCTGACACAAGAATCAAAGTGTTTAGTGATGCAGATTGGGCAGGTGACTCAGATGATAGAAGGTCTACTCATGGGTATCTCTGTTATGTTGGAGATAAATTAGTTTCTTGGTGTTCAAAGAAGCAACATACAGTTGCTTTATCATCCACAGAAGCTGAGTATAAAGGAATGGTAGAAGCTGCAAAAGAAGTGATATGGTTGAAGACCTTGATGAAGAGTTTTGAGACTGATCATAGTACTCCAATTATTTTTGGAGATAATATGAGTTCTTTGTATTTGGCAGCTAACCCTGTTTTTCATGCCAGGACTAAGCACATAGAGATTCAGTATCATTTCTTGAGGGAAAAGGTACTTGATAAAGAGATTGAAGTGATGTATACTCCAACAAAAGAACAAGTGGCAGATATGATGACAAAGAGCTTGGATGGACCTAAGTTAAAGAGACTCAAGGAGATGGCAGGAGTGAAGAAGAATGGAGTAATCACAATTAGTGATTGAGGGGGAGCTGTTGGAACAAGCCAATCACAAATTGGTGATTATACAGATCTTGAAGAAGGATTATGGTCAGAATAAAGTGAAGGAAGATACTTGAGAAAGTGAAGGAGATTTCAGAATGATGTTGTGTACACATATGTACATATAAGTGGAAATCCTTGTAAATTGAGTATAGCTAAATCCTTAGAATGATAAGGAGTAAAGTCATAGACTCGGGATAAGTCTAAAATCATGTATATATAAGTTAATGATGATGAGAAATGTGAGAGAGTCATTTTTAGATGACAGATATCTTAGAGATGTGTAGAGAGTTTTTTTTTTCAAAAAATTGCGACGGGTTTTTCTCTGAGTGCTCTCTGTCTGATCATGTGGATCAAGATTCCTTTTAAACACATCTAATTGAGAAGCTAATGAAGCTATGTCTAGAATTTCATGATCTAATTCCTCTTCTGCTGTGAGAATGATCAATAGGAACATTTGTATGTAGAATGTGAAAACTGAACTCTGAGAGTAGCACACTTTTCTGTCTCAGTGTTTTGCT